>JABUQX010001025.1:10000-15000 GCA_015478945.1 Trachelipus rathkii
CTTTATTTAAAAGTTGTAATCCATTAAGGAAACATTCCCAGAACAGCTTAGCTTGCTTTTCCTTTTTTTCTATATTTGGTTAGGATAAGCACAGCTGAAAGAGAATATCAATTTATTATAAACATAACAATTTTATTCTTGAATTGTTAAATACCCTTTATTTTGTATTTACTATAAAAATCCTGGGAAGTAAAATTATCAAAAAATAAACAGCTGAAAACAATGTTTATTCCCTAAACGTCTAAATAAATAGAAAAATAGAAGGAACACAAATAACAATCAAACAATTTTATTCTTCAAACGGGATATATATAAAAAATGTTCAGAGTTGAGCACATTTATTTACAATTATATATATATAAATATATATATATATATATATATATATATATATATATATATATATATATATATATATATATAATATATAATATTGTAGAAACACATTTATATAAAATTATATATATATAAAACATATATATATATATATATATATATATATATATATATATCAGAGGTGGGCACCCCGCTCATTTAAGGGTAGTCCGCTAGCGCACCTCCGCACCTCGAGAAAACGTAGTCCGCTAGCGCTCCTCCGCACCTATTCAGACCATCAAACCTCCGCTATCGCAAGTCCGCACGTCCAGCACGTCTTCCCCTAATAATGTGCGACTTCACAAAAAGGTTTTAATATTAAATACTAAATAGTATATATCCTTACAAAAAATTTATTTATAATATTATATGAAAAATTGAAATGAATATTTACAAAATCTCAAGATTTTCCTCTTCCTCCTCAATGTCTTCTTCAAAGGACAAGATATCCATATTACCTTTCACAAAGATTAGCTGCTCAAAATTAAAAGCAGTTAAGGCTGACCTCTTTGCCATCAAAATATCCCCACCGATATTAAATATTCGCTCTACAGCAGCAGAGCTAGGGAAGTGTATTAATATTTTATGAACAGCAAATTCTGCCTATGCTGAAAGGGAAATATGTCCTTGGTGAGAGGAGTTGCTGGTGTTAGTTGTTCAACAGTCCATTGCTAATTTAAGATCCTCACCTAAATTATTCTGTCTCCCTTCCTGAAAATAATTTTTGACGCACCCTGTGCCCTCCATCCAGAAGGTCTATTTCGCCTCAAGACTTTGTAAGAATCATGAAAGCCTCGACGCCCGAGTCTATGCTAATGCTCCGTATCAGCTCGGTTGCTAATATTATATATAAATTATATATATATATATATATATATATATATATATATATATATATATATATATATATATATATATATATATATATATATATATATATATATCTTTCTTTCTTTCTTCTTTCTTCCTTCATCTTCCTTTTTGTTCCCAAGACTGGGAGTAAGGTGCGTGACAAGCATGGAAAGAAAAGCAGTAGAAGAATATGACAAAAGTGGAAAAGCAAGCCCAGCCTTACCGCCCTTCTGTACCATTAATTAGTGAGAATTCGTCGCAGTCAGAAAATCCACCCTAGAGCTTCAAGGGACCGCGACGGATCCTCACTATGGTAAATCGTCAAGTGTAGGGTTCATCCCTGGCCCAAGTGGGCCACAACCATACCCTCACAAAACCCGCCATTCTCACCCTATCATGCACCTTTCTTCTCGCCTCGGCCAAACTCACATTTCTCTCCTCTCCTGCAACCCCATTTCCTTACTGCTCAATCCACTTTTTTTTCGGTCTCCCAGCCGGTCGGTTCCCACACCACTCACACTATACATCCGCTTAACCCACCGACGACAATCATTCATCCTTTCCACATGACCCAACCATCTCAATACTTCATTTATTCTCTCGTTTACCTCTTTCTTCAACCACACAACTCTCTAATACGTTCATTCCTCTTTTATCAATTTTCTCACACCTAACACGCCCCCATTATATATATATATATATATATATATTTAATTAAATATATACATATATATATATATATATATATATATATATATATATATATATATATAATATATGTTTATATATATAATATATATATATATTATCATATATATATATATATTAAATATATATATATATATATATAATATATATATATATATAATATATATATATATAAATATATATATATATATATATTTGGGGTTTTACACAGAAAATGATTTTAGATATTGCACTAGTTATTATATTAAATAATATAATTAATCAAAGTATAGATGAGGGGTAATAGCCATTCTGTCAAAAAACATCAATTTAAATGTTTATTTTATTAATATATGGTACGCATTAGGGAGGGTTGAGATTGTTTGGGGATGTGTAGGTATTAAAAACAATAAGTCTTAGACTAAAAGTATAATTAGTTATAAATTTAAATAAAAATTATATTTCGTTATCCTAACCATAAGAATTCTTAATTAAGTGAACTCCTCTTTCATTTTTTCAAAAAAGGGTGAGCGTATTTCATAAACGGTGCGATATCTATATTCGATCGCATTAGAGATTGCGAAATTTTACTGACGGCTCCGCACTTCCGCTAGTCTGCACCTATTCTGGTAGTCCGCTCTGAGCGGACTAGCGGATTAGCGGACTAAAGAGCGGAAGTGCCCACCTCTTATATATCTATTATATATATATTTATATATATATATATATATATATATATATATATATATAATATAATAAGATATTATACAAATATATATAGATATTATATCTTTAAATAAATAATATATATATAATATATATATATATATTAATATAATATTTATATACATTAGTTTTCGGCTCGAATTATGAAATTTTTGCCGATGCCGATGACGATGACGATTAGAGCAAATTTTGACGATGACGATGACGATGACGATGACGATGACGATTAATTGAAAAAAAACTATTTTAAAAATCTCTCTCTCTCTCTCTCTCTCTCTCTTATATATATATATATATATATATATATATATATATATATATATTATATAATATATATATATATATATATATATATATATATATATATATATATATATATACTGTATCTATATATATATATATATATATATATATATATATATATATATATATATAAGGCTGTAGACAGGAGGGTCAGGGGGTTCAACCTCCCGAAATTATTTTAGCCATCAAAATTTTTGATTCCTTAAGTCTCAATAATAATAATAATAATAATAATAATAATAATAATAATAATAATAATAATAATAATAATAATAATAATAATAATAATAATAATAATAATAATAATAATAATAATAATAAATAATAAAAATAAAAATAATAATAATAATAATAATAATAATAATAATAGTTAATCAATGAAAATGAAAAGTATTTATTAATGGAAATGAGGAGACATGTTTGTGGTCCGTAACGATTTCTTAGGTCAAGTGGCTGTTCCTCATACATGTATAAAATATTTAGACCAGGGACTTAAATGTAAGGTTTCCAAGTTTGCAGATGATAGCAAATTGGCTACCTCAATAAGGATTAATGATGGATGTATAAAGATTTAAAAGATAAGGAGGAAGCTGTAATCGTTGATGGGATGAGCAGGTTCATTCCTTCTTCAGATAAATTTTTCTTTCCTCATTCATTTCTTCTAAAACTAAATCTTTCTTTCCTCATAATCCATGGTTCGATCGTGCTTATTCTCTGGCCATTCAAGCTAGAGACAGTGCCTATCGAGTGTGGAAAAATTCTCGTTTTCCTATCACTCTCGCTAATTTTCATTCAGCTAGAAATCGTTGCAGGGATACTCTTCAACAAGCAAAGCGGGCTTTCATCAAACGAAAGTGCGCCCTAAAACCTCCTTGGCTTCTCCTATTGGACAAATACTTCATCCTAGCAACTTCTGTAACCTGCCTTTTCCTCCTCTTATTCGATCCGGATCATTGTGTTGCTAATTCTCAAACTGAAAAGGCTATCTCTTCGGCCCCTTGCTCAACAATATTCTCAATGTCTCAATACTAGCACATCCCTCCCTCAGTGTTGGAAGCTCTCACATGTTCAACCTATTCCGAAAAAAGGAAGCCGCTCTGATCCTTCTAACTATCGCCCTGTAGCTCTCACTTGTATTCTATCTAAGATCTTTGAAACCCTTCTCAACTCACTTCTTAGATCATCTGGAAACTCACTCCGATCGCCAGTACGGCTCTCTTTGCACGAAGTCTACTGGCGATATACATTCCTATCAAACCGATTTATGGTTTTTCGCTCTTAGGAACTACGGGGAGACTTGGGTGGTGGCGCTTGACATATCCAAAGCATTTGACCGAGTATGGCACGCGTCACTGCTCTCCAAGCTCCCCCTCCTTTGGGTTTCCTCCTTCTCTTTGCTTACTTATATCTAGCTTTCTTTCAAATCGCTCAATATCGGCTGTTGTTGATGGGGCAACTTCTTCTTCTTTTCTGTCAATAGTGGTGTTCCTCAGGGTTCTGTCTTATCTCCTACTTTATTCCTACTTTTCATTAATGATCTTCTCAACCTGCACCTCTAACTCTATCCCCTCGTATTCCGATGACTCGACCCTTCATTCTTTAACTCATATAATTCTACTTCCACTTTTACTTCTGGAATTGCCTCTCGTCTTAATCTTTCCGATTTTATTCTCGCTGATGGATAGAAATAACTTTGTGAAATTCAATTCTTTAAAAACCCAACTTTTACAAATCTCCTTCTCCAAATACCTTTAACTTTCCTCTTTCGACGGTTCTCTCGCCTCTCCTGTTGACAATATAAACATCCTTGCCTTAACTTGAACAAAAAAAATGTCTTGGAAACCTCCCATCACAACAGGTTGCTAGGGCGGCCTCAAAGAACTGGAAGTTTTGTTTAGACTGAGACTTTCCTCCTTTTCCCAGTTTGCTCGCTATACAAAGTCTCATCCGCCATGTATGGAGTACTGCTCTCCATATCTGGGGGGGGGGGGGCTCTGGTTTCACCCGGCTTTTGGACAGGGTCGAGTCAACGGCAAAAAGGCTTATTAAACTGTTTC
>JABUQX010001025.1:20000-41083 GCA_015478945.1 Trachelipus rathkii
CTATACTTTACATGTTATATATATATAATAAATATATGATAACGTATTATATACTAATATATATATGGCAAATACTAATAAATTTATATATATACTACCTCACGTCATAACTAATTTACTATTTTTGTCATCATATACTATTATCATATACTAATATATATATACTATATAACATATAATAATATACTCTATACTCCTAACCATAATATAGGATAATAGTATACTATAAAATTTCGGAGCATCCTTTGCAGATTTTATGATACAATACGTCAGATTGCTCCTGAATAGCAAAACTAATGGTAACAATTTAGCTCTGAAAGCTGAAATTGTTGATTCCATATTTTTAACATAATACAACCGAATTATCTTCGGGAAGAACTTCAGGCAGGAAGTAAACATGGTATTGGCATTTGGAGCCAAAGCGGTTTCTTTTCGACATCAATTTGGAATTGGGAAAAAGATTTTGGAGTAAGGGAAACACTAGAAAAAGAGTCAAGAAAGCGAGGTGAAAGGGTAATGTAGATGAATTTATGTTTCTGCTTTATTTGAAGGGTGCTGTGTGCTTCGTCCTTATATATATTACTAATATTATTATATTATATATTATATAGTATTGAATATAGTATAATAATATATATATATTATATATAACATATATATATAGTTATATATATATATATATATATATATATTGTGTGGTGTGTGTGTTGTGTGTGTGTGTGTGTGTGTGTGTGTGTGTAGGTGTGTGTGTGTGTGTATGTGTGTTGTGGTGACAAATTAATCACCAAAAACCTAAACACCGTGCCCATTTATATGTTATACAGTAAACAAAAAAAAAAAATAAAAAAAAAAATTATAAAAATTCACAAAAAGTACAACTGGTCTTCGGGCATACAAGACTATTCTTGGTTCTCATTCATGTCCAATGAGAAATGCGCACCGCGCTCCGCACCACTCACCGCACCGGTACACGGTACACTGGATTTGTGTGGCGCACCGCACCGCATCGCACCTCTATGTTTCAATGCGCACCGCGCTCCGCACCACTCACCGCACCGGTACACGGTACACTGGATTTGTGTGGCGCACCGCACCGCATCGCACCTCTATGTTTCAATGCGCACCGCGCTCCGCACCACTCACCGCACCGGTACACGGTACACTGGATTTGTGTGGCGCACCGCACCGCATCGCACCTCTATGTTTCAATGCGCACCGCGCTCCGCACCACTCACCGCACCGGTACACGGTACACTGGATTTGTGTGGCGCACCGCACCGCATCGCACCTCTATGTTTCAATGCGCACCGCGCTCCGCACCACTCACCGCACCGGTACACGGTACACTGGATTTGTGTGGCGCACCGCACCGCATCGCACCTCTATGTTTCAATGCGCACCGCGCTCCGCACCACTCACCGCACCGGTACACGGTACACTGGATTTGTGTGGCGCACCGCACCGCATCGCACCTCTATGTTTCAATGCGCACCGCGCTCCGCACCACTCACCGCACCGGTACACGGTACACTGGATTTGTGTGGCGCACCGCACCGCATCGCACCTCTATGTTTCAATGCGCACCGCGCTCCGCACCACTCACCGCACCGGTACACGGTACACTGGATTTGTGTGGCGCACCGCACCGCATCGCACCTCTATGTTTCAATGCGCACCGCGCTCCGCACCACTCACCGCACCGGTACACGGTACACTGGATTTGTGTGGCGCACCGCACCGCATCGCACCTCTATGTTTCAATGCGCATTGCGCTCCGTTCCACGCACCGCACCGGTACACGGTACACTGGATTTGTGTGGCGCACCGCACCGCATCGCACCTCTATGTTTCAATGCGCACCGCGCTCCGCACCACTCACCGCACCGGTACACGGTACACTGGATTTGTGTGGCGCACCGCACCGCATCGCACCTCTATGTTTCAATGCGCACCGCGCTCCGCATCACTCACCGCACCGGTACACGGTACACTGGATTTGTGTGGCGCACCGCACCGCATCGCACCTCTATGTTTCAATGCGCACCGCGCTCCGCACCACTCACCGCACCGCACCGGTACACGGTACACTGGATTTGTGTGGCGCACCGCACCGCACCGCACCACTACCTTGCCTTGGACATCGCCGAACCGCACCACTCACCGCACCGGTACACGGGCGTACACTGGATTATGTGTGGGCGCAACTGCAGCCGACATCGTTCATCTTCTGTTTGCGATTTGATCGCAAAAGTTGTGATGAACTGCATCCATCTTCCTGCACCGCCACCGCGTTGACACCGATACACTGGATTTGTATTGGCGCAGACACGCACCCGCATTCGGCACCTCCTATGTTCACCTGCCGCACCGCACGTCTCTTCGCCCACTCACGCGCACCGCACCGTGTACACGGCTACACTTGTGATTTGCTGTGGTTCGCAATCCGCACCCCGCACCGCACCAACACCTTGCGCACCACCTTCGGCCCGAACACTCCCTACTCACCAACTTAAGATTGTCTCCAAGCGACTCCCGAACGCTATATATAACGTTAACGCTCATCGGCCACATTGTGGAATTTTTGTTTTGCTTATTTAAAAATACGGGAAATAGAATAAGAGGGAATCCCAATGTAATTAAATAAATTAAAAAATGTAACAAAATTCAGGGCTAAACTAAATTTAAGTGATTAAAGACACAAAATAATAAAAGGCCTTATGAATTACACCTCAACACTATAACTCTCTTGATATATTCAGGGTTATAAGAGAAATAATATCCCCCTTGATCATTCAGTACATGCTCCTTACATTCCAGACATTTTAAACTTTAATTGTTAGTCATGGACAATTTCAAGTTCAAGTTCAAGAAAAGGAATTTTATATTTGGGAATCAACTTTATAGGTGAACTTGATTCTTTCGAGACAAACTTGATATAATAATACGGATAACACGACCACATTGTTTCATATTTTTTTCTAGTAAATTAACAAATTAGCAGATCTAACCTTCTATACACTACTATTATTATTATATTATTATTATATATTATTATTATTATCTAATTGATCTTTTGGCTTTTCTTTACCTTTCCATTGTTAAAGCATTATTATTACTATTATCTATTTATTATGTACACTATTATTATTAATATTTTTTTTTCTTTTTTATTTTACTCTTTACAAACACATACGAATACAAGCATATGAAGCGGTAACAAGGAGCCGGAGCGCTAAAAGAACGGTTACGGTCTGTAGCCGATGGTGTATAATAGCACTATATATAGAAGACACTATCGACAACTACTGGCACGCTCACACAGACTATTTTAACTAAATATCACAAACCACTATAATATACCAATCCAATTCATCTACTAACTCATACCATAAATTAGTATATATTTATCAGTCTATATATATTTACTACATATATCTATATATTTATAATCACAAACCCTTATATATCATATTCTTAATCCATATATCTAAATATACTTCAATAAGATACTAGCTCTATATATCTTTATATATCACAAACAAATACTATACGAACATACTATATACTCTAAACCTCATACAAAAATCAATCATAACATTGATATATACCCAGAAAAATATATATATATATATAATGTATATATATATAGATATCTAACTATACTATTACCTACAAAATACAACCATAATATTATATATATACTATATATATAATATATACATATATATAATACTCACAAAATAATAAAATATTATTACTAATATAAATAATACAACAAACAAAAGCCAACAATAGTGTATAATATACAAAAAAAAATCAAAAAATAAAGTTAACTATACTATATATACACTATCTATATACATATATGTATATATTAAATACATATATATATACATATAGTGTATATAATATATATAATATATATATATAATATAATATATATATATATATATATAAATTACATTTTTCAAAGTACACTTCCTACAGAAAACCTTGCAGTAAAACAAATCGCATAATACATATACAATATTCACTACAAAAAGTGTTTTTTTTTACTCAATCATTTTATTGACTGTTGATACTGAACAATTGATTTAGGTATAACAATGGAAAAGGATTGATACTCGTATAATAAATTCACTAAAACCGCTCAGTCACTTCGTCGGTCTGTGATGAAGAGAGAGAGAATCGATAAAGCATTTGTGAAGAAACACTTGTTATTATAATCATAAATAAAAAGAGTGGATTTCGCAATCTGTTGTGGTTTTATGTCAGGTTGAAAGATATATTCATGCAAAAGTAATGTATGAGAAGAGAGAGAGATAGATTTCAAGCTTCCACAGATGCAAATTTGGAGGTCTATTTTTATGTAGATGTAGATTTGGAGGTCTATTTTAGTGCAGATGCGGATTGGAAGGTCTATTTCAATGCAGATGCAGATTAAAAGGTCTATTTTTATATCGACGCAAATTTGTTCTATTTTTGTGCAGATGCTGATTTGGATTCTGTTTATGTAGAGGCAGATTTAAAGGTCTATTTTTACGAAGATGTAGATTAAGAGGTCTATTTTTATGTTGATACAAATTTAAAGGGGTATATTTTTATGTAGATGCATATTTGAGATGCATATTTGAAGGTCTGTTTTCATGTAGATGCAGTTTTTTAGGTTTATTTTTATGAAGATACAGATTTTTAGTTCTTTTCTATAAATTGTTTAACGTTGTCAGCACCACTCACGGGCAGAGCCCATATTCAGGCGACGCGCAGAAAAAAAGGGAAATTTATAGGTAGATCTGAGTCTCATTTATTCTGGATTAAAGTTATCCGCCATATAATAATAAGCTTGATCACTTTTTTCAGCTCCTATCGAACAATCACCCCCTTTTTAAGATATGTTGGTAGAGTCCATCTCTTTATATATAAGGAATGTCGGTTGTGTCCCTCTTTTTAAATCTATAACTATTCTGAGCGCTTTATCAAATAAGAAGAATTCCACCATAACCCAATAATATGAAGATGGACCCTTCATTTTCTGTTGGGGTCTAAGACACCCTACCCTTGAGCGAGCCAACACTCTCCCTCAGAGCATAGAGGCTGGAAACTAGATACCTCGCCTCTGCAAAAGTCAGAGAACATGCTCTCACTCATGCAAAATTCACCTAGTAAAAAACACCCGACATTAAGCCCACCTCCCCACACATCATAACTATCGTTCACCATCGCTGCATCTCCTCCAACCATGTGCCTGTGTCTTCAACAATAACAACTTCAGACTCCATATCAACTTCAAGCATATTTAAATTTTTATCCTCCCCGTTAAAAGAAGCAAATCCGGCCAATAATTTATCCAAGGAATTGACAAAATTATTTGTTTCAATCTTATCTTCCTCATTGTGAGCCTTTAATGCCATTCCCAATTTCACGGCCAAACATTTTCGAACAAGGTTAGTCAATTGATACGCCAATTCTGGCGAGCTCAAGGAAGCCAAGAGTGAGTTAGGTTCTTCTGTTTGAAGGTACCTAGACAGAACATCAATTGCTTCACTTACATACGCGAAATATGATGGCCGTAAGATTTGGTAAAGAGTCAAGTAGTGTTGATTCAGTCTTCGCCGAACATAGAGAAGAATCCTTGCAGAAAGGCGCATGGATTGTTCAACCACAGAAAACCTATCCTCTCTGACATTTTCGAATAAGTTACTTCCCAGATGCATAATAACTTCATCCTTAACAGCAATATCTGAGATTTCATCTGTTTTTAACCGGGTGATAACTTTCTTTTCCGACTTTTTAAAGTTACCTTGCATTCCCAAAATGACGCTGGACATGAAGAGCAAATGTCCTAAGTGGCCAACTGTAGGTCGCCCGTTAGGAGCAGCAGACTGAGGCATGCACTTATATTTATAATGCCTCCATAGATCACTTCTTGACAAAAATAATAAACATTTTGGACAAGGAATGAAATCTTTGAACGACAACTGAGTGTTATTGTCCAACCTTCGGTACACTTTCAACTCCCCATTACCGGCATTTAACACTTCTTTATTATGGTAAAAATTTCCCATGTTTCTCAAGAATTCAATTTCCTGTTTTTGATCGTTACTGCCTTTTAAGTCGCAAATCCTCGTTACTTGTGGCTCTGATTTGTGAACATTTTTAATATGACGCCAAATTTGAGTTTGAGGAGAGTTACAAAAGTAGCAGTAATTAACTCGTGCATTTTGTCTTCTACCATCACCCTTGCTAACAGTTGAAAGAGTTATTAAAGTTCGTCCTTGCAACGAAATAGAGCATCCCTTAAATCCTGGACCTTGAGTTTTAAACTTGGTAAGTAGATTTTTGTACGTTTTCCTCACAATTTTCTTTATCTTGCAAGCCATTACAGGGTCCTCATCACTTGAATACATCTCAGAGAGATCTGTCAGAGAGTCCTATTGGCAAAAAAAAAAGTTATGAAATTGAAAATATGAATAAAAATCAAGTGCAAAAAAAGTTTTTAAAATTTTGGTCATAAATTTATAATACAGATAGGCTATTAAATTAAAGTTTCATCTAATTAATAATTTTTTTCCAACAAAGTTCTATCACCAAATGTCTGCCAATTTAAACTATATAAACTAACACAAAAAGAAAAAATTTCTCCCTGAATGGTATTGTTTCAACATACTTACACATATTCTTAAACAAATATATTCAGAAACTCTAATTCATGTCCCAAAAACATTTCCTACCACTTTTTCCTATTGATTCATCATTTTTCTAGCATCCACTGTCATAGGATATCATTTATACCAATCTAGGATATCATTTATACCAATCTTTGATTCTTCATTTATTTCTTAGAGTTTTGAAATCCTCCACTCATTTTAAGTTCTAATGCATCTCCATTTGAGGCTACTTTCCCCCCCTCTCTCGTTCGTTCTTTTATTCCCTAAGCAAACTGACACAAAACTCCTCTCATTCCATCTTTCATTTTCAATCGAATTTTCTAGCTATATCCTTCCTTTAATTACTTATTCTTGCTTCATTTCTCACATATATTCATTTATTCCAAAATCAATCGTTTAATTTCTTTACAATTTTTGTAACACGTGTATCTCATAAGATTTTTTTTTGTTTATGATTTTGAGAGTAAAATTTAAAGAATCACTTGATTAATCTTGAAGAGGATGATTGATCAAAATGCAAATTCTACGAATAGAACATCAGTCTTTCTTTGGAATTTCATGTAAATTTATATCATTTTTAAAAAAATATAAAGCAAATTAACTTCACGAATAGCATTTATCATAACTTCAAATTTTTGTTTTCTGAACTTCCTATTCCACATCTGTTCTTGTTCTACACCTTTTTGAGAATACTTTTTTTTGAACCTCTCCGACCATTAAACACACAACTAACTACAACAGCACCTATCAGGCACACTACACACATTTCACGGGGGGGTTTGTTCGCAGTTCTTCGGCGCCGACACACCACAGTACCTTTATTCATCAGATATGTATGCCCTATAGGTACTGCCGGATTGATAATACCTGATCTTGCCCTTCGATGCCCTTCTAGTATAAGTTGAATAAATAGGTTTTAGATGAGTGTTATGTTTTTTTGGTATATTATTGTGTTTGATTTGATGTATTGTGATGTGAGGTTCGGTTATCTTTGGCGTGACCATTCATGTATTATAGTAGTTGAGATGGAGAGTAGTTTTGTTTATTTGTCATGATATTTGGTGCCGTCTGTGTGCTTTGGGTGTTGGGCTCGTTGTGGTTTGGTTATTTATGCTTTTGTACTGTACTCAGTATCGGTTTGTAGGTTTCTGGGATTTAATGTATATGTTGATTTATGTCGTTATGTGTTTCTTTTTGTTTTTTGTTGTTTTTGGGTATATGGCGTTGTGTTTGTACATATTCTTTTTTTTTTTTTTGTTTTATTGTTATTTTTAGTTATTATATTTTGTGTTGTATTTTAATATAGTATTATATTATATAATATATATATATTAATATTTTATATTATAATTATTAATATGTATTATATATATTCTGTGTCTTACCTTATACAATTATGTATATAGTATTTTAACATTAATAGATATAGTATAGGTTATTATATTATATTATATAAATATAATGTTTTTATTATAATTATTATATAATTATAAATATATTATATGGGTGTAATATAGTCTCTCATTAGACTAGCCATGCGTTTCTCATCCTTTTAGGTCTCGAGACGACCCCGAAAGCAAAAACGCATAAAGTTAGTAACCTCGCGACCCTCTAATTATTTTTCTTCTCCATAATTATTAATATATTATATATATTAATAGTATATATTCTATATATTATATTTATATATATATTTTATTATCGATAATTGCTTACAATATCATATATCATTCTGGTGTCAAATTTATAAATATCATATATATAAAATGATTAAATTATATATAATATTATTTATTATTATTTATATTTATTTATATATAATATATATATATATATATATATATAATTATTAATATTATTATATATATAGTATATTATTATATATTATCTATATCTATATTTATATATATTATATATAATATTAATATTATATATTATAAATATATTATATTATATATATATAATATAATTCCTTAATAAAAGATGCTTTTTGATGCATTATATTAGTATCCATTTTTTTATTTTATTGAAGTATTAACTTTTTAATACGTAATAACAACCGCTGTAATATTGATATTATTGAGATTGATGCTTACTCTTGCTTATTTTTGATTGGACCCCCTTCGACCTCACCGTATAATCCCGTCTCCGCGGCCGTCCCTTGTTGGTTTGTCGCGACCTGTCCCCGTGTTGAGCAGAAACGCTGGACTCATGCTAACTTGTCTCTTAGTCTCCTTAAAATTAAAACAGTTAAGGACTTTGGTTGACCCGTTCAGAAGTTGCATACCCTTTTGAGAAATTAGGAAATTATATTTATTACTTAAATTAGGTAAATGATTCGCGAAATGTATGAACTTTGAGACAACCTTGTGGCTCACGCTGAAAGTGTGAGCCACTAGGTTGTGGCTCACGCTGAAAGTGTTTCAATATTTTTCCTTGAACTATTAGGTTAAAATAATAATAATAATAATAATAATAATAATAAAAGTAATTTATTTTACATATTTGTGCAATCTGAGCTATTGTGGTACGTTTGCTCGCTTAAAATTTTTCCTGGATTGCACCTACAACGACCAGAAGTAATATATCCCAGATAGGGGAAAAGACACAAACTAAACGAAATAAACTATGCAAGAATCACAGATCAAATGTTCTTTCACAGTTTACATTTTATATAAATCATTTTTCAAAATATTTAACTACTTTTAGTGAAAATTAATTATTTTTTAGGAAATATGAAAAAATAAAGTCGTTTATAGTAAATAAATGATCGATTGATCTTTCTCAATTTTTTTCCAATACGTGTCAGCCAATTCAAGAACTGATCAACAAGTACCGATTTTATACTAATTCAGCACTTTTCAGAGGTAAGGTAGTTCATGTTGCCAAATCATCTAGAATTATCAGATTATTTCCAAAGTTACCAGTTTGGGGCTTCGTCTGATTTATATATAAATCATATATTATATATTGATATTATATATATATATATAATATTATAGTATTTATATATAATAATTATATATTATATAGTATATATATAATATATCTATATATATATATTCTATAAGTAACATCTTAATTAACTCTGCGTGCCAATTAATGGGTAAGAACAAATATCAATAGACAATGGACGAGTGCCACAGAAGGCCAAATTACGCGTTTGACGGGATGGCAATCAGAGAAAGTATTATCTGACGGGATCAGATCAAATTCTCCCATTCAATTGACTTCACCTTCAAGCAAATGTTAGACGGCCTCTAACAATTGATACGTACGATAGGATGCGATTATAACTCACAAGAATCTGCATTCCCATCACCACCACCACCACAGAGCACACACACACACAACACACACACACACAAGCTATCGTTCATCAGCACACACTATATATATATATATTATATATATATATATTATATATATATATATTTATAGTATAATAATAATATAAACTATATCTATGGTAACGAAAAGGATAAGTGTTGTGAGGTCTCCTGGTGTCGAAAGTCTTAACAGAGAACTCGTAAAGAGAAGTTCTTTCCTCGATTTTAAAAAATAACGTTATATATATATATATCATATATATATATATATATATCTATATATATAATATATATATATATATATATAATATATATAATATATATATATATTTTATATATTAATATATAATATTTAATGATATATATATATATATTATATAATAGTAAAGGATGATCAAATCTCGATTTTCACTTTCCAGATTCGGGTACTTTCGCGATTATGGATGTTAAGATGCAGATAGCAGATGCTTTTACGTATCAGGAGTTTAACTACAGGTATCTGATATTTTAGTTACTTTTTTCATTTAATTAATTAATTGGCAAGATCCCAATTTTGTGCTGGGACGAGCCCATTTTCAGCCCCACTAAAATGAACATAAAATTCGGAAATTTCAGCCGATTTTGAACTAATGAGACACCAAAATGTAGATTTTTTGTCCCTCTAAAAAGCGTTTGTTTTTTCCGGTATAATTTTCCTGTACTTGTTAGTGAATTATCTTTCTAGATTTTCAATTTTTCAATAATCATGTTTTTGACTATTTCTTCTAGATCAACTTCCAGAATTTTCCTGAAGATACTTCAAACTTGAAATATGCATAGTTAGCGTCCACTTATCTTAAAAAAGTAACAGAAGTACTTTTAGTCGATTGTTTTGAGTTGTGCTCAGCGTTGTCCAACTTTAACTCCATTTTTTTTTAAATTATGCCAAATATAAAGACCGATTATTATTTTTTTTCTGTCAAGTGATGATCTTGATAGTTCTCAGGGCTTATGTAGTCGGGCAAGATGCATCCTTTTTACTTAGATAATTTTCTGTGTATACTTCTAATAAGAAAATTTTTAAAAAAAAAATTTGAAATTAGATTTTTTTAAAAATTTTGTTCCAAGAACAAATCAAAACTAATGCATACTTCAACGTACGAATTGATTCTAAGTAGAAAAATGATACTATCCTCCCCCACTACATAGGAGCCCTGAAAAATTCATTCGCACTTCGCCTGAGCAATAAAAAATATATCGCAATTTGTTGCATTTTTCAAAATTTAACGAAAAAAATGGTTGTGAAATTGACAACTCTGAGCAACACCAAACCATAAATCGAAAAGTACTTCTGTACTTTTTTAGATAATGGACCTTATCTATGCATAGTTTCAAGTTGAAGTGCATTTCGGAAAGCAATTCTCGGGATAGTTGATAGCGAAGAAGTGTCTAAAATTACATGAATTTGGATATATTGAAAATCATATCTCGAAAGAAAGACTACAGTCCACTAGGAAAACAGTCACGGAAATTGATGCAACGTGTTTTATTGACGGGGGTAATTAATACTAAGCTAACATTTTTGGTGTTTTATATACGTCCAACAATTGGCTGAAAAATTCCGAATTTGATGTCCATTTTTAGGTGGGGCTGAAAATGGGGCTCGTCCCAGACACAAAATTGGATCTTGCCCTCATTGAGTTAAAATTATATCAATAATATAATTAATCATCGTTACTATTATGGAGGTGATTTCAACACTTTCGGCTACCTGCAACAACTACGTAGGGAACCCTCACGTATTGCTGATTGTCTCAACCAATTATGGTATACCCTTGACCTAAGGTTCACCACTAGTCAATTTATCCATAAATGTTTTCGGAATCACGTATTACAACATGGCCTCAATGAAGTTTGTTTCCTTTAAGATTACGAAATTTTCCCTCTTTGCAGTTCTTCCAAATATACGAGGGTTTCATCCGCCCATGTATGGAGTACTGCTCTTATATCTAAGTTGGAGAGTCTCCATTTTTTCAACAGTCTTATGGATAGGGTTGAGTCAAAGGTGAAAAGATTAAAAACTTTTCTTTACTTTCCAGTTGATTTAACCCTTTATCACTAGTGTTTTATTGTTTTACCATAGACACTACAGCGGCCTGCGATGGAGGGAACCAACTACTTTTATGCCAGCACCCCTATGACGTCTTCATTGCATAAGGTGTGCTCTGTGCATAATTGTTTTTACTAACATTGGAACTGCAGGCTGTTTACTGCGATGAATTCTTCCTTCCACTATCCTCTGTCCTGTGGAATTCTCTTCCAACTTCTGTGCTTCCTGTTGAATTTAATTTCAATCACTTTAAAGCATGCGTCTGTACTCACCTGTAAAATCTGCGTCAGGTGAGGTTTGCAAGGGTTTACAATTTTGTCAATCATTTTCGAATTTTGATACGCCTTTGTTATGTAATACCATCATCTTATTTTCAAATTAACATATTCATAGAATATTTAAGAATGGTTCTACTATTGTAAAGACCCGTCTCCACAAAATAAATTCTATTGACTTAGTAGTGACCAAAGTGGGAGAACTTTCTGTGCGAAATTGCGTCGAATTTAAGACCTCCCTGAAAAACAGACTCAGAAGGGCTTTAGAGTTGATCCATACTGTCAGCAAGGAAGAAGAAATCAGCATATTATCTGGTTAAGAAAAGTTCTACCACCTCACATCGCTTATTTGCTGCAAGAACGAAATAAAATTAAATAATTGCATTTTTAAGAGTTGTACTACGGGAAGAGATAGTAATGATTTTTAGTTTTAGCTGTACAGGTTACAATCCTAACTGATTAAATCTTCCAAGATTAACTTTTTTTTCGTTATGAATTAGTATTTTTGTATTAAATAATTGGTAAACTTAAATGCTACTGCTTTAAATACAAATGGGTTTTGCAGTTTTGAAGTTGCTATAATTGTAGTGATATAAACTTTGTTTGGAAAAGGATGTAACGCCTTCTAATGTGAGGACATATCTAAAGTATTTAGGTTAAAATGAAATTTTTAGTAAGTAAATAAATTTTCTTAATCGTCAAATTCATCAGGAAGAAATTGAATTTTCTACACACACAATTTGTTTTTGCTTAATTAAAAAAATCTTAAAATTTTTTAAAAATAAACTAAAATAAATTTTTTCCTAAAATTTTACAAAATTTTCCGAATTTGTTTATATTATTATTATATATGATTATTGATTATTATTTATCATGTATTATTATTATTATTATTATATTATATTATTCATTATTATTATTATTATTATTATGTAGTTATACATTATTATTATTATTATTATTATTATTATTATTATTATTATTATTATATAATGGACAAACCAATTAAGTGTGGAGGGTTGCTGAAAATGTCAGAAGCATGATATTTTAAATATTAAAAGTTATAAAAAATCGTTGGCGGAACCTTGGTACATATGCAGTGGTGCCCATATATTTGGTCACGCGGGTATCGAGCCCCAGGTAGCTCTTCGACCTGTTAAGTGGTGAAACATTAATAAATTTAACAAAATTAACCCCATAGTAACTTATATATACAAAAAAGTACTAAAAAGAAGCACGTGAAATTGAAATTTCAATATTAAAATGAGAATTTAACTCTTAAAAACTAAGCTCCCTTTCACATCTACTCGTCTCTCTCGTCTCTTCATCATCTCTCTCTCTCTTTCTCTTCTCTCTATCTCCTCTCTCTCTTCTCTCTCTCTCAGTCTCTCTCTCTCTCTTAAACACTCCCACTTTTTCTAATCTCCTCGATGCTTTCCACGTCCAACGGCCAGCAAGACTTCCCGAACCCGGTGTGCCGCGCAACTATGTGTTGCCGCGAGATCTGTCAGGGTGGCCGCGTGATTTTAATCTAAATTGTAGAACATTTTTAAACCATTTTAATGCAATACGTTTTCTCAATTTCTTAAGGTCAAAAATTCTGTTAAGATGGTTTAACCTCCCTCTCTCCTGAAAAGGAAATTTATACATTATATATTACATATATATATTATTAATATATATATATATATATATAAATATATATTATTATAAATATATAAGTATATATATATATATATATATTAATATATAAATATATATATATAATATATATATAATAATTTCACATAAGTTGCAGGATCCAAAGGTCCTGCCCAGGCTAACAGACAGTAAGATGCTCAATGTCCTATGACCGTCCTATGTCTATTGTAATTTAAAACTGACTTTCCATTTGTTTTAAAATTCGTGCTAGAATCGTTTTAATTGTTCAAGAAAATAGGTAGAGCGAACTTTAATACCCCTACTTAAGTGAGAGTAATTTGACCATTATCCTTCCTGGTATCTCACCCATCAAAGAATTCTTTTAAAAGAAAGAGAACGTATTTAAAAGAGATTATTTGTCTTAACGGTTTTCATGTAATCAATTGATCAGATAATCCGATGTCCCTGTGCTTAGTGTGTTGTGAAACGCTAAGCCATGATCCTGCCCTATGAGCTTTTTTCTGGCACTTTGATCGCGGTGATTGGGGGGCGTCTTGCGTCGCTTCTACGCTAACTATATTGGAATGACTTGCTTTGAATCTTGACGTGCTTCGGCTTCTGCACTTAAGGTGGTGAGCTGTATATCGGCTTGACGGGATGAGCAGGTCATTCCTTCTTCGACTAAATCTTTCTCTCCATATAATCCATGGTTTGATCGTGCCTGTTCTCTGGCCATTCAGGCTAGAGACAGCGCTTTTCGGGGGTAGAAAAATTCTCGTTCTCCTATCACTCTCGCTAATTTTCATTCAGCTAGAAATCGTTGCAGGGATACTCTTCGACGAGCAAAGCGGGCTTTCAATAAAGACGAAAGTGCGCTAACCTCCTAGGTTCTCCTGACTGATAAATCTTTCTGGCCTCTTGCCAAAACATATCTAACTAATAACTTTGTAAATCTACCTTTCCTCCTCTTATTCGATCTGATGGCTCTGTTGCTAACTCTCCAACTGAAAATGCTAATCTCTTCGGCCTCCTATTTTCCTCTAACTCAACCATGGCATTCTGGCATTCCTCCTCCTCCACCTTCTCCTCTCAGGTGTCCTATTCTTTGCCTGTGATTACATTGATGCGGCGTTGCATGGGCTCCTTGAGATCTATGAACGTTTGGAAGGCGGGGGGCCCGGATGGCGATTTCCTCCCCAGTTTGGAGGGAGTTGCTTCGCGAGCTGCCTCTCCCCCTCGTTCAACTATTATTCTCTATGTCTCAATACTAACCTTTCCTCTCATGTGGAAGCAACGCCCAAATTCCAACGATTCGTAAAAAAGGAGCCGCTCTGATCCTTCTAACTAATGCCCTATAGCTATCGCCCTATAGTTCTATCTAAGATCTTTGAAACCCTTCTCAACTCTCACTTCTTAGAGCATCTGGAATCCTCATCCTCTTCTTTCCGATCGCCAGTACGGCTTTCGGCGTCGAGCCCTGACTGGTGATATACTTTCGCTATTTTAATGATTTATGGTTTTCCGCCTTAGGAACTACGTGGGAGACTTGCGTGGTGGCGCTTGACATTTTCCAAAGCATTTGCCCGTGGTATTGGCACGCGGTCACTCTACTCCAAGCTGCCCTCCTTTGGTTTCCCTTCTCTTTGCTACATTATGTCTAGCTTTCTTTAATATCGCTCAATATCGGCTGTTTGGTTGATGGGGCGACTTTTCTTCCTTTTCTGTCACAGCGTTGTTCCTCAAGATTAAGGTTTCTTATCTCCTACTTTAATTCTACTTTTCATTAATGATCTTCTCACCCTGCACATCTTAACTCTATTCACTCATATGCCGAATGAACTCGACCTCTTCATTCTTCAACCTCATTCAATTCTCTCCTCCTTTTACTTCTAGAATTGCCTCTCGTCTTAATCTTTCCCGATTCTATTCTCTCTTGCTGATCTGGATAGCATTTCCCAGTGGGAAAATTTGAACCTTTTGAACTTCCAACTTTTTAAAAAATCAACTTCTTCAAATCTCCCTCTCTAAAGACACCCTTCTAACTTTCCTATCCTTTTCGACGTTCTCTCGTCTCTCCTGTTGACGAATATAGAATATCCTTGGCCTCACATAAACAAAAAAAATAGTCTTGGAAACTCACATCACAACGGTTGCTAAGTTGCGGCCTCAAAGAAACTGGGAGTTCTGTTTAGAACTGCGAGAGCTTTTTTTCCTCTCGCACAGTTACTCCAGTTATACAAGGGTCTCACACGCCCTTGTATGGAGTACTGCTCTCATATCGTGGGGGGCTCAGGTTTCACCCGGCTTCTGGATAGGGTCGAAGTCAAAGCAAAAAGACTTATAAAACTGTCCGTTTCTTTCTAGTTCACTTGACCCTCTATCTTTTGCGGCGCGATGTGTGTGCTTTTCTCTTTTCTATAGGTACGGCAGCGAAGTGCTCGAAGGAGCTTTCCACGAGCGAACAAGTTGATGCAAACCACACTCTCTAAGAAACTGACCACTGCGTATGGCACCATGAGTTTTGTGTTGATATTAAGAACTAAAAGCTTGTTCGCTTGTGTGCCTCCTTCTTCCTGCACCTCGTGTCTGTGGAATTCTCTTCCATCTCTGTGTTTCTACTCAATTACATCTCCCTCACTTAAGCCCGCGTCTGGCTCATCTGCGTGATTTGCCGTTAGTTGATAGTTTTTGTTGATTGTAACACCCCCTCCTGATAGGTGCTGCCCGTGAGCGGGGTGATGTCTGTAAAAAAAAAAAAAAAAAAAAAAAGCAAACTTAAGAGACATCTTGCTAGAAGCACCCAGGTGTATCCCAGAAACCTGGCTCATATTTTTCAAGCTATTAGAAAATGTCAAGGAAAAGTTGGTAAGTTAGAATTTGAAGAGATTTACACGCAGTGACGCTTCTCTCGTGCAGCTTTCATTCAGAAGTGCCGACTGCTCGACAAGAAAATGAAACACGTCAAACCATTCAAGCTGATTCTTCCCATCGTAGACAATATCGGTTGAAACCAGAGACGATCAAAAATTTCAAGGTCTTCCCTCAAACAATACTATTAGCCATAGAATATTTGAAGTTTTGTTGGTGAAATGACAAGTCACAGATAAAATAAAACTCACCATACAATTTGCTTTCAAATAGATGAAAAGTACTATATTAGCTGCAAAGAATCAGCTCTTGGATCTGCTAGATTTATTGACGGTAAAATATCGTGGAGCAGTTTTGTTTTGCAAAGAGTTTGAAACAACTAGTACCGGCGGCCGAAATTTCCGCTTCCGTCTCTTCCTATGCTCAATAACATGGCGTCTTTCACTGAACGACTGTTGTGAAATATGTACTGATTGTGCACCATCAATGACAGGAAAGCATGAAGGATTTATGCGCCAGCTTTACAGAAAAATGTATCATTGAAAATAACTCATTCTGTGCTACATCTGAAAAGCATTCCTTTAGTGAAAAGTTGTGTACAGTTGCTAAGTTAATAAATTCAGGTTTGAAGATGGATAAATTTAACATGGTAAGTATCGCGATCCTTTTGAAGTGAAGACTGTAAAACAATGTTTGTGAAATGGATGCACCATATTCCTCATTATTATATTTTGTCGGTAGAGTACATGAAACCGCGTTCTTACACTCAGAGAAGAACTAAAAGTCTTTTTGAGAAAGAGAAACATGCATTTTCTAGGTTTGCTGCAAAATGATGATGTGTTTACAGCTGTCATGTTTGTCTAGATATTATATTTAGTAAACTAAATGTATTAAATCCTTCATTACAGGGACGACAAGAAACAACAGTTTCTTCAACCAAAGAAATGAAAGGTTTCATGAGAATAGGTAGCTTTTTGGAAGTCTGCAATTGAGAAAAGTGTTTTCAAATGTTTTCCATCCATTTAAATTTTCGAAATGTAATGGCGTGGAAAAGCTAAAAGACCTCATTCTTAATCATTTATCAAATTGCAAGATCCAGTAGATAAGTACTTTCCAATCTTCTTTCGTTAAGAATCTTGAGTGATTGTTTCCTCATTTCACAAGGCGGATATAGCTGAAGAACTAGATTTCAAAGCTACTGAAAGAGACGAATTTAATGATCTCTGCGCTGATTTTACTGAAAATTAACTTGAGAAGACTGAACTTATCAGCGGGCCTGATTTTGGCACATGGAATTTACTTCTTTTTGGCTTAGTAGAAAAAGCCACAAGTTTCCTTTTGCCATTTTCAACATCATACTTTTGTGAACAACCTTTCTCTGCAATTGTCACAATAAAATGCAAAACAAGAAAGAGATTGTTGAACCTTCAGGAAAATGTTGCGTTATCAAACATCAGATCTAACAACAATACTTGTGCTCCAAGCTATCAAGCACAAATTTTCCCATAATTCGATCTAAACCTGCAAACAATCCAGCTTTCAAATATTTTAACAGGTATGTTTTAAAGATATGTTAAATTTAAAAAAACTATTTTATTATTATTATTATTATTATTATTATTATTATTATTATTATTATTATTATTATTATTATTATTATTATTATTATTATTATTATTATTATTATTATTATCTATTATTATTATTATTATTATATTATTATTATTATAACATAGTGTGCCTCAAAATATTCCACAGCCTTAAATAGGGTGCCGTGAATTACAAAAGGTTGGGAATCACTGCTCTATACCTGTGAACAACATAAACATTCTCGGTCTGAATATTTTCAAAATTGCTTCTTGGAATACCTCACTTCCACTAACGGTTTTAAAAGAAGCCTCAAAGACTTGGGATTCTGTTCAGGTTGCAAAGATTTTTTTTCTTCGAACTGCTACTATTCAGTATATATAAGGGCCTTTATTCGTTTGGTAATGAAGTTCTCTTCTTCACATTTGCGTGCACCGGATTCACCCTTCTTTCGGATTAGGTTGAGTCTAGATGGCAAAAGTCTAATAACTGTTCCGTGGCATTTTCCCCTTGACTCTATCCCTTCGTGTGACTTGGCGTATTTATCCTTTACTATAGGTGCTTTAATGGCAGGTGCTCCAGGGAGTTGATCACTCGCATACAACCACCACTGGGACGCCTTCGTAGCACAAGGGGTGCTTTGCTTGAGTATGAATTTGTGTGAGCATTGAAAATTCCAGACTTGCTTGTTGTAGTGCCTCACTTTTTAGCTCTTCTCTGTTGTGAAGAACTCTATACTGTGCATTATATATTTTCTGCTACATTTTATCTTGCTCTCTTTAAGGCCTCTGTATGAGCTCATCTGAGATATTTACGTTAAGTCTGGGGGAGCCTTTCATTTTGTTTTATTATTCATTTTATTGTTCTGCTCCCCCTCCTTGAAGAGGGCTCTTCCTGAGAATGGTTAAAAAAAAATCATGTAGTGCCAGTTGCATTTCATTTACTTTGCGAGTCTGTTCTTGCTAATAATTAATTGACGTTAAATTGGGCTGCTAGGCTACCGCATGCGCTAACTTTTGTCCCGTTCTTTGCATTTCCTAAAATTACTGGCATTAATATTATGAATACAATGTACGCTAAATATTTAGTATGTAACTGTTAGATAAATTCAGAATATAAAAATATGTCCCATTTTTTTGGGGAGCTGCAGCCCTGTAATCCCTATGGTAAAGTCGGTACTATATATATGATATAATATATAATATATATATATATATATATATATTATATATATATATATATATATTATATATATATATTATAATATATAATATATATAATATAATATATATATAGTTATATCGTTGTGTGTATGTTTTTGTAGGTGTGTGTGTGTGTGTGTGTGTTGTGGTGTGTGTGTGTGGTGTGTGTGTGTGTGTGTATGAGAGAGAGAGAGAGAGAGAGAGAAGAGAGAGAGAGAGAGAGAGAGAGAGAGAGAGAGAGAGAGAGAGAGAGAGAGAGAGAGAGAGAGAGAGAGAGAGAGATCGAGAGTAGAGAGAGAGAGCAAAGATATCGAAATATGCCGTCTATAAATTTGGGTGGGTGTTTTCTGAAGCTCCTTCAAGAATTCTTCTTGCTCTAAATATAGTAAGCGTTCTTTTTTAAATTGGTGAAGTGTCCATTTTAAAGGAAGGTAATTGATACGAAAACCTCTCCAAGCTTGCAAGAAGTGGCTAAGGGTGGCTAAGGGGATAAAATATCCTTACTATTGAAATCAACTAGCTGAAAACAAAAACTACTTAACAAATATGTGTGAAGAAAATATAAAACTGTACTTAAAAAATGGGATTTGGGTATTGAAGAATTTGGGTATTTTGCGATTCTAGAAATTAAATTAAAATAAATTAAAAATTATATTGTTTATATATATAGTATTTCATTATATATAATATATATTATATATATAGTATAATATATAAATAATAGTATATATATATATATTAGGGATGGCCAAAAAATATCGATATATCGAAATATCGATATTTTTGGCTCGATATATCGATATTTTTGGGCGATATTTTCTTAGGCGAATATCGATCATTTCGAATATTTCTTAAATCGAAATCCGAATTCTTTCAAAAAAAAAAATTTTTTAAAGGCCGAAAAAAATAAAATCTTATCCTCCTCTCTCCACCCTGAAGTTATGAAACTCTTTTTTTCCCATATTTCGTTAGATTTTTCGTCTTTTCGGAACCAAAAATAGGGATCCGATCATGGCACATAACCACATAGTCAAATTTTCTTCTGAGTATTCACTAATACTATCAGTTTATTTCAGTGCAAGACTTTGCAGTCACCGAGATTCAGCCTGATCCTGATTCGTGTAGCTCTATGGAGTTGTTCAGTTGTCAGTGTGGGACGAAGATAATCCTTGCAGAATCTAATACCGGAACAACTCCTGTGAGTTGGTTAACAGTTAACATACCGAGTACCGACTAGTTTACATCATCTACTGGCGATTACGAATGTTTCGCTTAAATATGTAATTAACTAATTTAACGATTTTATAATAGTCCATTACTGAAAGTATATTTATGGGTAACATCACTAAAGCTTCTTAAAAAAAATGAAAAAAAAAAAAAAGTGATAAGTCGTCTGCATCCAGTTCGAACTTCTTAAATATTAT
>JABUQX010001026.1:0-7500 GCA_015478945.1 Trachelipus rathkii
GAAAATGTTTCTATTGACCGGATTAAGCCCGCCTTCTTGGACTTTGCTCCCGAGTTGTCAGTTGACATTGTTCCACCTCCTCCAATCATCCTTCCTGTTTCTCCTCCTTTACAACAACCTTCTACCACCCATCTGGCTTCATCTTCCTCTACTCGTACACATTCTACTCACCCTCCCCCTCCTCCTTCCGTCCCTATGTCCACTTCTCCGGTTCGTAATCCTTCCCCGCCGCCTCTACCACTTCCCCTTCCGCCTACGACTGATCCTCCAATGCATACCCAGCCTAATCCTCCTCCTCCTCCTGTGCCTTCTCCTCCCTATCCTCGGTCTCGTTCCGGCCGCCGTCGCCGCCCTGTTGTACGCTTCTCTCCCTGACACTCCGTGTCTGCCGGGGGGGGGGGTAATTGTAGTCATTAGTCTTGACTAATTCCTATTTTTATTTTTTTTTTTTTTATTTTGTACTTTTTCTTTTTCTATTTGGAACCAAAATTTTTGTCTCGAGCGAGAAGTCACGTGATTCTTTCAACTTCCGTTCTCTTTCGATCAAGCGCCATTACTGAAAACACGTTCTCTATTTGTTCCGATATTTTTGCTACAGTTTTTGTCAGTGTGTCACTTTCACCATCCAAGTTTATGAATTAATTCTTCAGAAAATATCAAGGATTTCATTTCGACTGTGTGCTTCCTTAACAAGTGATGATTTTGGTTATTTTGGAATATCCACCGTTACTTCAAACTTGTGATTCAGTCTTAGCCTCGGTGAAATTGAACTTTTACTATTTTCTGCTTTAAATAATTTACCGAAAGTTTATATTATATAGATTTTATCGTAAAAAGCCAGGGGTGAGTTTGTGCTTAAAATTTATTTCTAAAAAGTGAAACATTTATTTTTTATTTAAATAATACATTTTCTATTATATTACTTATGTGATTTTTATTTCGAAATTAAATTAGTCACCCTTCATTTCTGTTTCAAAGAAAGTCAGATTTCAGGGGATCCTATGTTATATTTCTCATATATTCTAATTTCTTATTTTATGCATTACAATTATTATTATTTATTTATAAATATTGTTATTGTTTATTATGATGTATTATATATAAGTTTATTTTGTTTTTAATAGATTTATTGATGCAAAGTTGTTTACATTTCCAATCTTGTTGGTGTTGTTTCTTCAAGTCCAAAAACAATCATCAACAAAGTGTAAATCTACCCGTTAAAAAAAACAATACCTACAAACGGTACAAAAGTGATTGGGTTCGTTTGTAATAGTTTTTCCTGGCCCTGTTGTGGGTGGTCTGATTCCCGCCTGGGAATCTAATCTTCATTCTTCGGGGTCACTATCTGAAGCCGGGTGCTTAGGACCGCTTCTTTAAGGTTGATTGAGAATTGTTTGATTCTTTACAAATTTTATTTCCTTACAGCTAGTTCACAAGTTAGGGTTGGACCCCTGTCCTAAAAGAAACAAAAACAACAAGGCATTAGAACAGGGTAATCCTAGTTATTACTATTTCACATATGAATCATATTCTGCAGGAAGAATTCCTACAGAATCTGAAGCCTATGTAGAATAGTAGTACAAATGATTATTAGTTTGGGAGGAGCTGTTTTATGTATATGCATACACAGGCAGGAAAAGGATCCTCCCTGATATACATTCGCATAAAGCAGCATTACAT
This sequence comes from Trachelipus rathkii, assembly GCA_015478945.1. NCBI lineage: Eukaryota > Metazoa > Arthropoda > Malacostraca > Isopoda > Trachelipodidae > Trachelipus > Trachelipus rathkii. Next base: position 1,681 of record JABUQX010001026.1, read on the forward strand.
TTGATATGAGTCTCACACAGTACAAAAGATTATTAGTTTGGGAGGAGCTGTTTCATGTATATGCATACACAGGCAGGAAAGGGATCCTCCCTGATATACATTCGCATGAAGCAGCATTACATTTGGTATGAGTCTCACACAGACACCTATATACATACATTAAAATTTATGTTGTTGTTGTTAACTTCTTGACGAGAGAGAGAGAGAGACGAGAGAGAGAGAGAGAGAGAGAGAGAGAGGAGAGAGAGAGAGAGGAGAGAGAGAGAGAGAGAGAGCGAGAGAGAGAGAGAGGAGAGAGAGCGAGAGAGAGAGAGAGAGAGAGAGAGGAGGAGAGAGAGAGAGAGGAGGGAGAGAGAGAGGGAGAGAGAGAGAAGGAAGAGAAAAAAAAAGAAAGAGAAAAGAGGAGAGAAGAGAGAGAGAGAGAGAGAGAGAGAGAGAGAGAGAGAGAGAGAGAGAGAGAGAGAGAGAGAGAGAGAGAGAGAGAGAGAGAGAGAGAGAGAGAGAGAGAGAGACGAGAGAGAGAGAGAGAGAGAGAGAGAGAGAGAGAGAGAGAGAGAATTTGGGTTGTTCACCTCTGCGCTACTATTACCCAGCTTGGCCTCTCTTCAAACTGCTATGTGAGGTGCATGCCCGCTAGGGTTAGATATAGTAAATACCGATCTATGCGACCTCTATTTACTATATTGATGCTATATTATATTTAAAAGTTTCTAAATCTAACATTTTTGGGCTGATCACCTCTGCGCTACTATTACCCAGCTTGACCTCTCTTCAAACTGCTATGTGAGGTGCATGCCCGCTAGGGTTAGATATAGTAAATATCGATCTATGCGACCTCTATTTACTATATTGATGCTAAATTATATTTAAAAGTTTCTAAATCTAACATTTTTGGGCTGTTCACCTCTGCGCTACTATTACCCAGCTTGGCCGCTCTCCAAGCTGCTATGTGAGGCGCCTGCCCGCTAGGGTTAGATATGTGCGGAAATAACGGCCTATCCCAGAGCTGTTATTTCCCACATTATACTTAAAGATACACGCAACTTCTAATCTCCACCTAGTTTTCTCCTTACTCTAGCCTCTAACTCCTAAGTTTGGCTAATTGCTTCAAACGCTACTTAAGCTTACTGCGAATTTTACACTGGCATGCATGAACACTCCCTAATTAATTTTTATTGTTGTGTAAGGCCTTCTAAGGTGCTAACTCTAGCCGATTTGCTGATACCTCTCTGCTAAACTATTGCGGCTCCCCGACCCTAAGCCTACAGTCTTAGGTCGGCTATCATGGCTTTACTTTGCCTTGCCGCCTTAATACTATTTTAAATTCCACTCTGCCTTGTTCCTTACCTTGGTTTGGTTTCATAAATTTTGTTTGGAATAGATTGCCAGCATTCCTTGGTTAATTGTTTAGTTTTTATTTTTTTTTAAATGCGGATTTCATTTCGCGCATTCAGATGTTCACGATAGCTTCAGAACGGAAAAATGCTAGCGTGTGGGTGGAGCCTATTTCGGTGAATAATCCGATCTGCCTTAGTTGGAGCTTTTAGGGCGTAATCTCTTAATTTTTATTTCTGGCATGATATGTTATATACCTAGAGTGGATCCACGCTATAATATATATATATATATATATATATATATATATATATATATATATATATATATATATATATATATATATATATATATATATATATATATATATATATAAGTATACATATATATTATATATATATATATATATATATATATATATATATAATATATATAATATATTATATATGTTTATATTGTTTGCAGTAAATTTGAAAAGGAAGAAATCGGATAAAATTGGAAATGGTAGCGGTGAAAATGAAGAACATACCAATAATTCAACTAAGACTACACAAGAGGCAATCCCTCCTACTTCGCCTATTTTGCATGCTGAAGAACCCACACCAGCCTAGCACCTCGACGATGTCAGATTGGTCCAGAATTTCGGAGCTAACGTTTCAGTAGATGACAGTCACGAAAATGACATTGGTAGATACGTTGGACATTCATCTATGATTTTGACTGAGAAAAGGAAACAGTTACTGAAAGAGTGTTGGATTCCACCTAAGACCTATAATTTTTTGGAAGATGCTACCCACTTAAAGAAGAAATTCAATTATGAATGGTTGGAGACATATTCACCTTAGCTGACATACTCCAGGCACCTAAAGGGGTCATTTTGCAAGTTTTGTATTTTATTTCCACCAAATAAAAGTGTTTTCAGAAAGGGTCCTAGGCTCTTTAACAATAAGACCTTTCACTAAATATAAAGATGTTCATGCGGTTTGTAGGAATACAACACAGAATTGTTATAAAACTGCTGTTGCAAGCTGCAAGACTTGGTTTCCTACAGGAAGTGCGGTAGAACAATCCAATTAACCCCAGCATTGCCAACAGAAAATCATAGAAGAAAATAAAAAAATATCCTCAATAATTTCCTGTGTGACATTTTCTTGTAAGCGCGATTTACCGCTTCGGGGTAAGCATCAGGATGAGGGAGTGTTGCAAGATTTGTGCCGCTTATGAATAGATGCCGGAGATCAGTCATTGAAAAACCATTTTGAAAATGAGAAGAAAAATGCCACATACGAATCAGTTCAGATTCAGAATGAGATCATTTCTCTATGTGGTACTACTATAAAGGAAAGCATCGTTAATAAGGTAAAGGAAGCGTGCACGTATAGCTTACTAGCAGATGAAACCGCTGATATTTCTGGAAAGGAACAATTATCCATAGGGGTTGAGCTATTTTGAACAAGAGTCGATGAAAGTAAAGAGGATTTTATTGCTTTCGTAGAACGCAAGCGCTTGCCCGCAAAAACATTGCGAAAGCCATTGACGATTTTTGTCACGACCGAAGAACTGGATCCCGAGAAATGCGTGGGCTTGGGTTTCGATGGCTGTTCTACGATGATTGGCAAAGAAGGAGGTGTCCAAGCAATATTGAGGAAAACAAAATCTAGTAGTAAATGATTTGAACACAATACCAGAAATCCGCAATACTGTGGGAACTATAAAGGACATTATTACGTTTTTTCGCAGACGGTTTTGAGAAGAAAATTAATGCCAAACATCCCAAGCCTATGCCAGACCAGATGGTCTGAACAACACAAGTGCATCAGAGTGTTTAAGGAGCACTTTTTACGAATGATGCAAGCATTAGAAATCCTTTCCATTGAAGGAAATACCGTCACAAGAAAAAGCGCTTTTCAGTTGCATTCAGCGGTATGTAAGTCGTCATTCATCATGGCTATGATATTGATCGCGAAATACTCTGCGATGTTAGAGCCAGTTGTAAATGCTCTCAAATCTAAGACCTTGGATATCATCAAAACCTCGCAGCACATTCAACACATTGTGGAAAGCGGCTAATTCCAATTGTTGAAACAATTCGATTCTGTGGTAAGGCAAAATATATCGTTACATCGACATCATGACTCAGGTCGAATCGAACTCTCTTGGCCTGTGGAAAACGATGGCACTTTTCGGGGTCTTTTAAGATATTGTGCTAATGCTGGAGACCATATTCTTTCAGAATATTTAAAAACTAGTGGTAGAAATGCCATGTATACCAGTTTCACGGTCCAAAATGCTCTAATTCAGTCATTTGCGCATCTATAATGAACATGCAAAACAAATAAATAAAAGTAAATTTTTTACTGTCCCTAGCCGATGAGACAGATGTGTCCCAGAAAGAACAATTTTCGTTGTGTGCTCGTTACGTTGATATTGATACTCTCACCGTCAAAGAAGATTTTTTGTTTTTTGTCTCAGCAAATGATTTGACGGGAATGAGTCTTGCAAAATTAATTGAAGAAAAGGTAACTGATCTTGGTTTGGAATTTTACAAATATCTAAGAGACCAGGGTATGACCGGTTGCAGTCAGCAATGATTGGTGAGCTCAGCAGTGTTCAGACAGTAATACAGGAAAAATGCACAAAGCTATTTATACTTGCTGCTTTTTGCATTGCTTAAATTTATGCCTTACAGGGGCTTCGAAGGTTAAAATTTCGAAATGCAATTGGAAATAATATAGAATGTGTACATTTTTATTGTAAGTGGCTAAGAGGACAAAAGTTCTTTTAGAAATAGGAGAACTTATTCCTAAGAGTAAGCAACAAGAGATTAAAAAAGTTGGCGAAACTCGCTGGTGCCAACGGCAGGATCAGTTTTAATTATTAAAGAGATGAATAAACACCGATATAGCAGCTTTAGAAAACAAAATGTGAAGTTGGGATCAGTCAGAAAAAGCTACCTTAGCTCTAAAACAATGTTTATAGCGCATCTTTTCTGGTTTCCTTTTTTGTTTTAAGCAGACTATTAAGTTTTAACATACAATTTTCAATCGATTGGAGACACTCATTGATTTGTTGAGTGGATATAATGAGTGAATCTATTAAAATAAACTTGAAGCATCAGAGACAAACTGCAACAATTGAATTCAGTAGATTTTTTGACAGAATGTGTAAGCGCATCTGAATCTGAGCTGGGTTTTGAAATTGCTGTACAAGAATTAACAAATTGCAAAAATACAGCCCAACATTCCTACTATCGACCCACAGACATATATGCAACATCATTTTTATAACGCGATTTTTGGGCATGATTTTAATTCAGCATTAGGAGAAGAGGTTTAACATATAAAGAAACTTAGAACTTTCCTTGCAATTTGTCATACCGAAACACGTGTAATGTGCTATTGAGAAGCATAAAAGTATGTACATTTTATAAGGAAGATCTAAGAAGCCCAATTGAGGATTTGTAAAAGCAAATGGAAGTTGAAATGACAATCACAGCATCAAGATCCTCCAAAACAGCAATAACGGAACTAGTTCGTGTTTCGCAGTCACAATTTACAAATATTTACATCTTGTTGCAAATACTGGCAATTTTACCCGTGGCTACTGCTCAGTAGAAAAACTTTTCAACATTAAGACTTTCTGAAAAAACCTACTTCAAGAATATACTGAAGATGAAGACTTACTTGAACTTTGCCCTCCTCTACGTACAATCGGAAATATTGACATCAAAATCTGAAGATGTTATCCTCGGACTTGCCACTTCATGCCCGGCGATAACGTTAACAATCAGGTAAGATGATTTAGCATTTCATTATAAATTATTCCCATTTTTCTTAGAAATTTAATATTTGTCCTTCCCACTTATAATATATATATATATATATTATATATATATAAATATATATATAATATATATATCTATATATATATATATATATATATATATATATATTATATATTATATATATATATATATTAATTATTAAACAGGCCAAAAAAAACTCCCAATTCGTTTCCTTTTGTTGAATGGACTTTAATTTGCTATATAAAATGAACTTACTTTTTTTTTTTTTTGAGCTTCAAATTGATTTATTTTAAAATTCATTTTTATTTAATTTTTTTAGTTTATTCGACGTAAATATTTATTATTTGTGTCCACAATGATGTTGAATATATATATATATATATATCATATATATATATAATATATTATATATATATATATATATTATATAATATATATATATCTATATATATAATATTATTTATATATATATTTAATATAATATATATAATAATGACATTTGATTAGATGTTGATCTCCATTTATAGCGGGGGAAATTTCGATAAGAAAAACCAGAAGAATTTCGGCCTTTTCTTATTTCTTGCAATTTCTAATGATTTATTAAGCGTTATCTGGCATTTTTAAATTTTTTAAGAAATTAACAAAGTTGTTATTTTATTATTATTATTATTATTATTATT
>JABUQX010001026.1:12500-26898 GCA_015478945.1 Trachelipus rathkii
ATATATTAACAATTAAACGACTTAAAAAATTGAAGAAGAACCTAGAAAATCCTCCATTCACTCCCTTAGAAGTGCTTAACACCATCAAAAACCTCAAAAACTCACAAGCAGAGGGTCCTGACAAGTTATCCCAATATTCACCACATACCAAGTCAACACTTAAGAACTGACGCCATAGAAAAGCTAACTCAAATATTCAAAACAGCTTGGCAAACTAACACTAGCCAACCTTTCTTAAAACACACACATATAATCCCCATATTAAACCCTAACAAACCACCCAATAAACCAGCTTCATACAGACCTATATCATTGCTCCCTACAATATCTAAAGTATTAGAGAGATTAATCATAAATAGAATCTCCCCTAATATCTCCCTCTCAGATACACAACATGGATTCAGACAAAAACATTCCACCACTACATTACTAACAACCTAACACAAAGCATTCTCACAGGATTTAACCAAGCACAAATTCTGCAAGAGATATCTCAGAATCCTCCTTAACTGGCCATTTGCAACAAAGTTAAATACATCTTAAACTCCTCAAACATCCCTTTGCAAAAAGGTGCTGCCATTTTTCTTAATTATGAAGGGCATAACCTTGGCTATTTCCTGCTCCCACCATTTGCTTGGTCCTGATATCTCTCTCCAAATCTAGCCACCCGGTTGCTTTGTTAAAGTCATCATTCTTGTCGCATTCTGCAGTTCAAGGTGGATTTCTTTGAGTGTTTATTGACGACTGTAAAACAGGGGACAGTGTGGGTGCGTCTGCTGCTTTTCCTGACCTCAACCTCTCCCATATCCTCCGCGAAACGCATTCAATTTTTTTTTTTTAAAAATTACGGGGGTGCAGACATTAATGGCTATAGTGATGCACTTTCCCCTCAAAATTCTACGTTCCTTAACCCAAGAAAATCTATGGTTATTTTTCAGATTTCGTTTCATCACGCCAGCCTGCCGCGCAGTCGCTAAATAATCCCCTGATGAAAAAAACATGTTCAGCGCTACAAAAAAAACAAATTTCTTCTTCTTTCTTTTCTTCTTCGGGTGGGGGCTGCTTTGCACCAATCCTTTTCTCCGTATTATTCCCAAACACTCTCCTCTTCTCTCCTCCTGCCACCGTATTGGTAACGTACACTTTTCTTCGGCTGCTCCACGTCTCCCCGTATTTGGTTAAACTAGTAACGAAATCGCTGAGAGAGAGAGAGATGAGAGATGGAGAGAGACCCTTTTTGAGAGGGAGAAGGGAGAAGAGGGGAGGAGAGAGACGGAGAGAGAGAGAGAGAGAGAGGGAAATGGAGGAGAGAGAGAGAGGAGGAGAGAGAAATAGAGATAGAGATAGGGATAGAGATAGAGATAGAGATATAAGGCACAGACGCAGTAGGAGGAGAGAGAGAGAGAGAGAGAGAGAGAAGAAGAGAGAGAGAGAGATTCCTTTGAGAGAGAGAGAGAGAGAGAGAGGAGAGAGAGAGGAGAGAGACGAGAGAGGCCCTCTTCTCTTTTTGGAGCTGTTCTAGGTACCTCCCGGATGCCATTCGACAAGGTCGCTCGTCCCCATCAACTGATTAATTAATCCTGCCTATCCGACAAGGCTTCCGGTCTTATTTTGGCATCGAGTGTTGGACGAGTGAATCAGCGAGGGGCGAAACTTAAAAATATAAAGTCGAACATTGGTGAGTGGTCCTTCCTTCGAAGTTCATGAAGGTGATTTCGACCACAGGTGGATAATTTGCCACGCCTCCGTATTGGTCACACCAATATACTATCAACAGCCACTACATGTCACAGCCCACGTGACCCTCTTCCCATTTGTAAGTTTTTCCGTCGCCATACGCATACGTAGCATGACAAACCAACACTATCAACTCCAATTCTGGAAAAGCGCACACATAATCCCAACACTAAAACCCAACAAATAGCCTCTTATATGACCATACATTGCTCTCTACTTATCAATATTGAAAGAATTAATCTCCCTATCAGATTCACAAAGGATTTAGACAAAAACACTCCACAACTACTCTCCTAACCGAATTAACATTTAACAGAAAAACATCATCAATGGGTTTAAAATAAAAAAAAAATGCAAACTCCATTCCCTGTCGCATTCCCCTTGTAGCCATAACAATAACATGGCAATTTGATTACGTCCACTTCACTCCTAATGACAAAATATTAAAACATGCAAATAAGTCATCAATGCCAGAAATTTAAGCAAATTTCCTATCGGGTCGTACCGTACAGCAAGAGTCAAAACGAAGGGACGCTTTGTCTCTCTCCGCATCAAATTGTACTTAATGGAGTCCCTAGGGATTCCATCCTATCACCAACTCTCTTTAATATCTTTATGCATGATCTACCACACTCAACATCACCCTCTATAAAAATCAATAGCTATATAGACGACCTAAATATCACAGCTCACAATTGCTCTATAAATACAGCAAACAGATTACAACAATATATAAACTAACTAGAACAATGGCTACTATCAAACAGAATGACGGCTTCACCTCAAAAATCCTATCACTCTACTTACACCTCCTAATAGAAGAGAATCAAATATAAATCCAACAGTTTTCCTTTCAAACAATAGACTTGAAGGTCAAGCCTAAGATGGTAGGTTATTCTATTCTACTATTTTAGGCTTGACCTTCAATACACATATGACATTCAGGAATATAAACTTAAAATTCATAACGCTCCCTCCCAAAACTGCCCAAGATGCACCTCTCTAACATATGACCACACAAATCATATCGGATTTAACGAACATCAGACGCAACTTCAAGTCACTCGCTAAATTCGTAAGTAAGTAAGTAAGTAAGTAAGTAAGTAAGTAAGTAAGTAAGTAAGTAAGTAAGTAAGTAAGTAAGTAAGTAAGTAAGTAATAAGAAGTAAGTAAGTAAGTAGTAAGTAGTAAGTAAGTAGAAAGTACAGTAATATAGTATAATATATAATATATAATATATATATATATATTATATATATATATATATAATTATAGAAAAAAAATATTTATATATAAATAATAAATATTTATATATATATCAATAGTATATATCATATTATATATATATATATATATATACCGTGTTTCTCCCCATCCATCCTGTGCTGGTGTAAGAACTGAATATATGGAATCTGATCTTCAAATAGGCTCTCCCTTCAGGTCTCCAGTCAAACAGTTTCTACAGACACCTTCAGCTTTCCGTCTTCAGCACATGTTCGAACCATTTCATATGGTTTCTCTCTATACATTCGATTATGGGATTCACATCCAATTTATCTCTATTATTATTTTTCATCTCAGTGTCTCCAATCTCCTTTATCATCATTTTCAATACAGGTATCTCTGATACCTATATTTTGCTCTTCACAACTGTACCCAATGTCCAACGTTCTGGGCTATAATAATATTGACCGTTATTGGTTATAATTTCTTATTCATCTTTCCAATCTAATCAAATGTTTCTCCAAAATACTTAAACAAAAAACAAACAAACGCCTTCCACTATGAAAAATCACAATCATACAAAATTGTTATGCCATATAGAATAGATATATATATAAATATAAATATATATATATAATATATTATATATATATATATATAGTACTATATATATATATAGTATATATAGTTTTATCGAGTGGGCGCTCGTGAACCGATAAACAATGGAGCGCACTTTCAATATATTATCGGTTTATGAATATACCCGGGTATTATAGTGACGGTATATAATGATATATATATATATATAATATATATATTAGTGATTATATATATATATTAGGCGGCGTGATCATGTTATGTTAAGGTATGTATATTATAGCTAAATATGTATAATAGTAGTTATATAGCTTGTCTTAGCACTGACGTCCTACACTCGTTGCTTTACGCTCGTGCTTAGACCGAGTTCAGTTCTATTTATAAGAAATGATCGATGAATTCTTTTCATATTTTGCAGTTTTATGATAAATTCTCCTTATTTTTTTGTGAAAATGAGGTCATCTGAAAGAATCACATTACATTGTACAAGATGGAAAGAGTGGTATGGTTAAGCAAAATTTACCCACAGAATGTGTAAGCATCATCCGCCATTGAATTATGACCCTATTTATTTAAACGAATTATATATTTGGTGACGCTCGTACATCTCCAAAAATTGCAGAGAGCAATTTTCAATTTTTCAAGAAACGTTATATCAAATAAAAGTAACAAAAGAAAAATTTTCAGTGAATTTATATTTTTTTTTACAGTTTTTTTTTTTCCTGTCTAAAAATCTAATAAACATCTCCGTTTAATTAAGAAAAAATTAAAATAAACATATTTTAAATTGTAATTTGCACTTTGGATAAAAATAGTATTCATAAATATTTGAAATCTATATTCTAATTGAAAAGGTGAAAATGCTAAGATATCCAATAAAAATCTCAATTATGTCTAAAAAGAGAACTGGTAGGAATGGATACTCAACATATCTATAAAATATTATTTTTTGTTTAATTATATATATATATATATTAATAAATAAATGAATTAAGTGAACTAAATATGAAATATGTAAGGTGGTCTTGTTCCTTTTTTTAGTGAACGTTTTGATTATATAATTTAGGCACTCTTGCCTCTCGTGGAAATCCTTTAAGAAGAACTTGTGCCTCTAAAGAGAGAACCTGTGGTCCTGCATTTTCGTACGAAGTGTTTATGATTTCCTCTGTTGGAAATAAAGGTGTAACTTTTTTTAACAGATTTATATTGATTTATTTTAATTGTAAATGGTATGACTAAGTAAGTATGGTAATATATGTAGTATCGTGTTCTATTATAGTATTCGAAAATATTAAAGGTTTCTTATTTTGTCCTTCCTTTCTCCATTTGAAAATTTGCTTAAGTTGATAATTTGTTTTTTTTATTTATTATTAAAGATTCAAAATTAACAACTAAATATTATTACAAAAATATATAGTAAATTTTAGTATATTTCTCTAAATCTCTGCTCTCTCTCTCTCTTCTCCTCTCTCCTCTTCTCGTCTCTCTCTCTCGTCTTCTCTTCTTCTCTCCGTCAATTAGATATATAATAGTTATATATGATATAATAGTACTATATATATATTATAAGTATATATATGATATATATATATATATATTATATATCTTAAATAAGTTTTTTTTTTTTTAATTGTTTTTTAAAAAAATTTGATTTCGAGAGAGGAGCTTTGTGGAAAAATCCTCATAATAGACAAAATAAGAAATAAGGTTTCTTTTACTTTGCCATGACAACCAGTGTTGAAAGCATTATATTAGTGCTTTCTTGTAGCCAAACAAATCCTGACCAGTCAATGATCCTTTAAAAATAGATGTGCGCGCAAGAGAATAATGAATCTTATGTAAAAGTAGAGCGGTTCTGTATATATCATTTTAAACATTATTTTAATAGTTATAAATAGAATAGTAAGTTGAATTATTTTATTACATTAGTTCTTTATTTTTTTAGAGGAGCCCTGGGCCTCTCTGTGCTTCCCCTGGAAATCCGCCTTATATATATAGTATATGATATATATATATATATATAGATATAATAATAATAATTATAGTAGATATACTATTAAGTATTAATAATATATTATTATATGTATTATATTATGTATATGATAAGTATATATATATATATTAGTAATATTATTAGGTTATGACGGTCGCATTTGATGCCGGTGATTTTCTTGTTTAGATTTGCGACTGTTTTTTTTTTTCTTCCTCTGTAAATAAGAACCTATTATATGTCAGATGTTTGTCATTCGCCTCTTTTGAGATGATGTGCTGTGGCTGCTCATAACTGGGCTTGACTCTGTTTCACCCTGCTTTTGCAATTGAGACCGACACTCGAACACTCCTGTGCGTAAATATTCCAGAAAATTTATACAAATGAATAATATGTTTTCTTATATCAAGATGGCAATCCGCCACTAATTTTCTTACTGTGTCCCCTGGTCTCTCGTCCGTGGTCTACTATAAGAATTTATTGGTCTATATATATATTATATAGTTATATATATAATAATATATATAATAATATATATATATATAGTGAATATAATATATATATATATATATATATCGATATATAATATATATATATGATATAGTAGTATGAAAGGGTTTGGCCTTGAAGCATCGAATTGTGTGATGCACTCACCCGTGCGTTCTGCCAACCCTAATATAATATTCATAGTATTATACTATACTATTATATTATTATGATATTATATATTATATTATATATAATATATATAGGTATATATATTATATTAATATAGTATATATATAATATAATGTATATATTAGTTATATATATTAAGTATTATATATATATTGAGGTAATCATACTTTATTTTTAGTTTTGATAATTTATTTTTGTTCACCTGTATAAGGTCTCGTTTTATACCAAGTCGTTAAGGAAAAGAAAGCGCATAATTTTTAACACTTTCGAAAATGTAATTTTTATTTATTCATTTGGCGTTTTCGCCGCATTAAAACCGTAGCGTTTTGGCGTTTTTGGGTATTAGCTGCGACTCCTTACCCCATGTTTAAGTTAGGGCCACTGAGGTCCGCTATTTAAAGAGGTGTGTTATTAGTTTCGATCTCGCCATTTCGGATCCTAGGTAGCAATGTATCTAAAGTAGTCCCCCCCTTATAAGAGATTTAAGTTTTTATAAGACCATGTGAAGTATTAGGTATCAGCCCAGAAATCGATGATTCTGATTCTCCTATTTGTCAATTACGTTAATGATAGTATCTGGATCGTCTTACATTGGTTGAGATTCATTATTTAGTTAAGCGCTAAATGGATGGTGATTTTAATATAAGTTAACAAATGGATGAAAAAGCTTCACAGAATTAATTATATATTGAAATCTGGCAACCTATTGAGGGTGTCTCAATCTTAACATGTTCCTATTTTGTTTTAGAACTATAAAGGGAGTTAGGATGAGATAAATTTGTTGTGTTATATAAGTAGTATAGTATTATAGTGTATATATATATAGTATAAGTATATGTACACTGAATAGTTATTAATGATAGTATATATTATTATATTTATATATATGATATATATTAATTATATATATAGTATACTATAGTGTCCTATCTGTTGTAAGGATGGGTTAGTTTTCATTTATTTTTTATTTTCTTATATTTAGTTGTTGTTAGAAGGTGATACGTACATAAATTTAAGTCATAATTAGCGAAGAACAAAAGTTTTAGATATTAAAAAGATGTGTAAGGATAATTGATAAAATCGTGCTTGTTTTTTTTGTTTATAGCACGTGACGTTTGGCAGTGTATCCTGGGGAATAGTTTAGCACTCGTAAAGTTTAGGAGGAAGGATTAGAAGACTCTTATTGTTTATAAATGTACCAATTAAGGGAAAAAAAGTTAAAACTATATTATAGGTTATATATATATAATATATATATAGAGTATATATATATATATATAATATATATATAATATATATATATATATATATATATGTATTAATCTATCTATCTTTTGCATAGAGTATTTTCGTTAGGTTTGCATATATGTTATATGTGTTAAGAAAGTGTGAGTGTTAGTTTTACGATGGTTTAGTTAATTTTACGTTAAATGTTTATGTTAAGTTTACGAGGTAGTTACTTATTAGTTTATGATAGGTTAGTCTAGTTTTAGGGTAAGAGGGGCTGTAGGTTTATATATATATAATATATATAGTATATATATATATCATATATATATATATATATATATAATATTAAGTATATATATATATATATAATATATATAGTATATATATAATATATATTAGGGATGTGCCGAATATGAAAAAGCCGAATACCGAATACCCGAAATATTCGGTCTAAAAGATTCGGCCGAATACCGAATTTTCGGCCGAATAATCACTTCGCAATTCGGCCGAAATAGTTATTTCAAGTTCGGTCATCCATTAAATAAAAGTTTGGACATTCTTAAAAAATCTGCTCACAAAAATGAAACTTTTAATATTTTCTTGTGATAGAACGTTTTGCAGTCAGATTTATAGTTAATTCGGAGTGCTTGATTTCCATATATTATTTCTCGGATTTGTCTGTATCATCATCCCTTCGTTTCAATCATGGATCCTATTTTTGCGATATTCCCTAGGAATGACAAAATTCATGTGCTCACTACGTAGGCTGTTACAATCCCGCATATATCTTACAGTAGCAGCAAGTTACTGCGGTCGATATTCGGGAACATGTGGTAACTTTAGTACGTCTACATGTATGGATGCCATGACCTGATATGATGTCTATCATCCATTAAAATACAGTTGATGGTTCCGGGTCTATTGTCAACGACCAGGGTGAACTGAACCTGATCTTTGTATAGATGTAAGTTTTGTCGAAGTTGTCCTGAGCTATTGCTTCGAGGTTGCAATGAAAAATGACTATCTAGACCCATGGCATCAAGAGTATAACATTTATCGTAACAGAGAAGTCAAGACTGCGGAGCATCTTACAGTCATGAATTGGTTAAACCTGTGTATTGAACAAGAAGTTGCAGTCCTAATATCTCGCTATGGACTCCCAAGCATAATTCGATGCAGTGAGTGGCGACTGTTTTATTGACACTTCCAAGAGCAGTTTTAAAGTGTGTGGTTGTGTTAGCACAACGGCATCAGGTAATGCTTCGTTCAGTAGGGTACTCGTACGGAGAGAGAGGTAGCAAAATCAAGACAGTTTAGAGAGGCTCCATCAGTCAGGTACATGGATGGTAAATATGCGTCGAACCTCAAAATGGTAACATTTTGCTCGGTCAAGCAGCAGGTTTCACCAAATATCCCTTCCTTCCTGTGGCTATTGGGACATACCGGACGCCAAGATCCCTGGAGCCAAAAGAGAATGGCAATCCGGGGAAACCTTGACCCAAGGTGAGCAGAACATCGTACGTGAACCACTTGTACAGAGAGAAAACATCATCTTACTCCACTACACATAAAACTTGGTTTGATGAAACAATTTGTGAAGGCCCGGGACCATGATGGTTAATGCTTCCGCTATATATGCCCAACGTTTCCTGTCTGAGTGACGAGAAGAGAAAAAGCTGGGATGGATATTTGATTGGCCCACAAAATAGGACATCTCGTGATGCTGCCTTTGCACACAATGACTGTGTTGAGGCAATAGCCCGGGGAATTGCTTTTCAAGATTACAGCAAGAATTTCTGCGGGATACAGGAAGCCGAGAACCACTAAATTTGTAGCAGAACTGGTAGACTGTTTTTCATTCTATGGATGTAGAAAGGTATAAAAGTTTGCCTACTACAGTATCTCGACCTAAGCAAAAATTTCCGGATAACTTAGCGAATTTTTAGTGATAGTCAGGTAAACGCTTCCTCTAATGAATCTAAAATTCATGGAAGGAGTTACCGAGGGCAAGTGGGATGTCAATATGATGGCCGAATTGTTGGACCTTGATGAAGGGATATTCCAGACGCTATGCACAGTAATCGTCTAGCGAAGAGAAGTTACTACCTATCGAGGTATGTTTACATTAATCTAAACCCCATTCCTTAATTTTACATTCAATTGTTGTCTGCATTCTTACTCTTTAATTCATAGTTATGATTATATGTTTATACAATATATCTATCCAAAGAACATGTATCATATCATTGCGATTGTTTCTCTCCCTTATATTCCAATATTATAATATATATATATATATATCTATATATATATATATTATATTATATGGTTATAGTAGTATATATATATATATATATTATATAATATATATATATATAATATATATATATTAATATATATATATAATATATAGATATTACTCCCATATAAATTGTGATAGACCTTCTTGAAAAAGGTAAAAATCATTAAAATTTTTACAAATCGTGTTACAACACAATATCTCCAATATGCGATTGATATACAAAAACAGATACATTTTGGAAATCAGCACATCAATAATTCAATTTTGCGAACCCCCGTCCAAGAAATTTCATGTTTACCAGTGTTATAAACAAAGTAATAAAAACAAAAAGAAATAATTTTTCTTACCTATAGCAAACCATCCACAATATTAAAAATATATTAATAAAATGAAAAGTTTCCGTAGTTAATAGATACTAAACTAAACTCTCATTGAATAACTCTAAGGTTATTAAATGACTAGAACATTTAAGCAGTTTCTCATTTCAGGGGATAAACCTATTTCTTGTGGCTTCCAAATATTTCCTCCTGTCTAAATATTCTTTCACTTTCGACTGAATGACGGTGGAGCTGAAAGGTACTTTTTATTGCTATTTTTTCAAATTCATAAAATATTTCCAGTGTTTTTCCACAATTGAAGGGAATATCATGGTTTTCTTCACTGGTCATAGTAGGCAAACTTATATATTTGTTTATTTCTTGAATGTAATTCCGATGTACCTTTTGATCTTTTTATGTAGCAATTAATCACATCGTCAAAAAGACTTTCTTTTTCAACCTCTCTAACTTTCTTTTCTGTATGACGATTTTGATGCCACAATTCTTTAAAACAATCCATTAAAGAAAGTAAAAACCTTCAGCTTCACTTCCCCCACTACGTGAATCATCGTCAGCAATTTGCACTGTTTAATTTTTCATTGCTTTTTTTCCCATGCCTCAACGACCATATTTTTACTCATTACTGATCAATTTGAAAAAATTAGCTTGATCGCAAGATCCTAAGAAAGTTAGCTACCAACAAAGATCTTATCATATAGAAATTAGAAAGTCTTTTTTTCCTGATTTCTTAAAAGCTCTTCAACGAGTGGTAATTATTCCGCTGAAGCCTTTTTTGAACTTAATATTACACCCACGTAAAATAGATTTTATTGCTAAAATGGTAAGGGATCACTTGGCTGACTGTTACTTCACGTTCAATGCTTGTTTTAGTGATGTGTCAAATGGCTCAAGTAAATGGACATAATTTTGCCACTGAAAATCAGTCAAGCATTTTCGATTTGCATTCAGGCACGTAATGGATAGGGAACTTTTGTTACAAAACAATTCTTTTAAGCATATTATAACTCTGGTTCCAGCGTTTAGAACACGTCTTGAATGTAATTTCATGCTGTTGACATGCAGCTACATCTGTTAAAGTTTTAAGCTTTGCAGCTGCCCGTTGCCTGATTTGAAAATGAGAGGATAATGCCTTTCTGCATGTAATAAAATTCGCTTTACCAAGACTCTGACACATAATATGAATCGTGAATGCATAGTTGCAACATGTGAATAAAACATAAATTGATAGCAAGCCACTCTCTCTTATACAGCTACCATGTTTTGGACCATTTTCTGGTAAATCACTAAATGTAACTGCTATCTCTACAATGTTGAAAAATTTAAAGTCCCTTATAGGATCTTACAAATGACAAAGATTTCGCCATATTGGCTACAAATTTGGCTATACAATTTTTATTTTTTTGAAAATAAATTTTCTAAATTTCATTTTAAATTTGAAATAACTTTTCCCTTTTGACCGTAAATTTATTGTTTATAAAGCCTCACTATTCGCGCCGAAAGTTCGGCAAAAAAGCCGAATAACCGAATATTCGTATTTTGCCGATAGGCCGAATACCGATCACCTTACCGAATATTCGCACTCCCTAATATTAATATTATATATAGTATATATATATACTATATATATATATTATAGTATTATAATATATATATATATATATATATATAATATATATATATATATATATATATATATATATAAATGAATTAATTATTTTTTGAATTTAGAAATACTACTCACTTACAAAAATGCTTAAATTGATAAAATACCTATAACAATTTTGTTTTTTTTGTTTAATCCATTTCCTAAATTATTTCCCCGAAACCACAACGAATAATAAAAGCTAGAATGCATTTTTTCTTAATTATAAATTAATTTTTAAATTATTTAAAACTCTCTGATCGTTTTCATTACGACTTTAATTAATTGTTAGTATCATAATATTAACAATAATATGAAAAATAATTAAAAACAAACAAAATCACGCATGTTTATAACAGAAAAGGTCATATATATATATAGTATATATAATTATATTATATATCATATATATAAAATCTATATATATATATATATAATATATATATAATATATAAATATTATATATATATATATAATATATATATTATATAATATATATATATATAATCCCTTATGAGTTTCATGGCGCAGATTGAAGTGTTTTTTTTAAACTTTTTTTTCATATAATTGTTATTTCTAAATGATACTAACAAAAATTCTGAGTGCTGATGAATGCAGGATCAAATTTTTTAGATATCTAAAAAAATATTATTTAATATCGTACTTCTTCACGCGTCGCACGTTTGGTCAGCGCCCGGGACAGAGCGACGTCTTTGGATATTTTCTGTAGTGCAAAAAAACTTTGCCCGAAAAAAAAAAAAAATCTGTGGCGGCCTAAGTATGATCCATGAAAGATAGGTCGAATTCACTTGCATCGTCGATTACATATAGTTAGGTTGATTTTACTGCGTCGTCGATCCATATAGTTTAGGTTGAGTTTACTGCATCGTCGATACATAAAAGGTTAGGTGGTGGTTTAAATTGAGCTCTATGTAAATCAGGAAATTAAAACGGTACTTGAAATTCATTTGACAAACAGGATGAGTAAAGTTCTACACTTAGATGATAATATAGACGTATTTGTGAAAAGTGACATATATTCATATTCATAATTATTATTATTATTATTATTATTATTATTAAAATTGATTCTAAATCTTTGAATTAATAAATTTATATATCTAAAAGAAATTTTCCTTCTAATAAAGATTGTGAGGTAAAATAATTTATAAAAGAAATGCTTTTTTAACACAAAATTCGAAACGCCAAAGCAAAAGCCACAATACTATTGCGATAACTTAGCTTAACTAAATAATTGTATGCCAGAGGTGTCAAGACTATTTTATGATTTTGGCCCACAGAATAGTAATATATGTAAATATAATATATATATACTATATATATATATATCAGTATTATTATAATATATATTATTATATATATATATAATATATATATATATATATAATATATATAATATATATATATAGTATATATTATATTTAATAGTATATTAATAAAATTCGGAACCTATTTTACCCACAAACATTATTTTTACTGCTACTTTTAAATTCTTCCATGCATTAGCAGTAAATTATCCCGTTTTCTTTCTCATTCTTTCTTTATTATTAAATTTTAATATCCAAATTTCGTATCTTTCTTCATTCAGCATCTTATGAATTGGCTAGTACTCTGTTATACTAACAATATATAAAAAAAAAGTAACAAAAAAAAAAAATGCGCCATGATATTATTGGGTTACATCATTATTAATTTACTCATATGATAATGACTCTCCGATATATATATATATATATATACATGTATAAAAATATATATATCTATATATATATATATATATATTATATATATATATCATATATTATAATCTAGCCCTACTAGAAGAGCCACAATCCATATTTCAAAAACTACAATACAAGCTAGCCGGGAAATAGAATACATTGCTGGGAAATCCTGGCAAAATTTTACCGAGGAAAAGTGTAAAACAAAAAAAAAAAAAAAAAAGTCATACCTTCGAAAAACTTCCAAAAGCTACAGGAAATGAAATTAACATTTTGAAAAATCCTTGTAAAATTTTTGGTTCGGAAAATGTAAACAAAAAACAACTACTTCAAAACCATGAAACCAAAAGCTTCCTCCGTTCTCTATATTCTTGGAGTCTCATTTCAAAGGATTATTTTTGAAAGGATTACATAGTGTATGCAAGGGGGCAAAACCCGACGGGAAACACAGGGGGGAACTTTTCCAATACCCCGTAGGGGAAGGGGCGAGGAACCCCCGCGACACGCCAAATACCAAAGAGCGGGTTCCGGAGACCTCCTCCCCGGAGGGGGGAAATTAGTCCTACCCGTAGTTCCCCGGAAGCCGAGAGACCCCCGGACTCCTGATCATTGCGGTTAACCCTTGGGTATTCTTTAGTAAAAAAAAAAAAGCAAAATATTTAATAGAAAGTCTAATAGATTTTCTAAACTGAATAATCCAATAAAGAAAGTCAATAAGGCTTAGAAAGCTAGATTATAAACAATATTTTTCTTTAATTAGTCTCAATTATTTACAATTTTCCTATCAAATTTTTACGAGGATTCCAAAAAAATGTATTCCTTTTCGCTGTAGTTATTGTAAATATTAGATATAATATATAATATTTTTTTTTTTTTTTTTTTTTTGTTTTTTTTTTTTGCATTTTCCGCACATTAAAT
>JABUQX010001027.1:5000-22500 GCA_015478945.1 Trachelipus rathkii
TCTCATAAGGTCCTCTATATCTCGGATGGAATTTATTCTGTGTCAAATTTCCAGGTAAATGAGCTTTCAATCCTACCATTTGATGTATTTCATAAGGGACGAACCTATCATGACTATCCTTCCAACACTCCTCCTCAGTGGGCAAAGGCAATCCAGTGTGCAATTCGTGCGCTCTTTTTAATATGTTTTCACAGGGCGTGATATGGGTCTCTGAATGAGTGGTATGATTGTACACCAGCAAAACTTGGCGACAATTCCTCAATCCCATTTGTAATTTGCCTTTTTTATAGACATCCTCAAAGTATCTGAACTGAGGTGCGGTTCACTCAGCTCTATCAGCTCCGTTTAGATGATGGTGGTATATGGCGGGTTACGACGTGTTTAAATTTTGGTTGTTATCTTAAGGGAATTTTCCTCAATTCTGGCCCTTATGAACTCTCTTCTTCCATTATCGTTAACAGGCGCGTCTGGTAGCTTTGGAAGGAATGGCAATATTACAATGTTTGTATGCTGCTCGTTACATTTATAACTGCTTTATTTTCTTATGGGGAATAGCAGTGCTTACCCGATTTTTGTAAAATGATGCTATGTCCGTATTACATGGGGCGTAATTTATTTCTCTTGAGTGAACAGCGGAAACTGAATAAGTCCATCGGCTACCGCTTAATTTCAAAAATGGTCCTGTGAAGTTTACTATTTTGTAGTGTAGGTTGGGACTGTACTAGTCATGGTTAGAGATCTTAAAACGCTGACTATTTGTACAGCTGTTTTGTTGTGTTAGTGTATGGAGTCGGTGAGTAGCATGATAGCAAGTAGATTGTGTTTTTGGTTGGTGCGCGAATTAATTACGCAGGTTATGTAGCAATTTGAGTTTGCAGATTTGATGTGTGTTTTGCCCAATGTGAGCAAACATCGCCAGTGTGTTTTAATGGCCACCTGTGTTAAATAATGTTGCGGAACTATTAGAGCAAATTCCCCAGTAGCAAATTCCCTATATAAACGATCGTTTCTTAAATAAATATATCTACTTACTCGCGCAAAAGGTTTTAAAGGTCCATTAAATGGCAAATTCCTAACTATGGCTCTTTTCAGCCGCCTCAACGTTGGATCTGAATTCTGCAGCATTAGAATATTATCATGTTCAATCTCTAAAGGATCCACTATATCCTCTGAATCCATTACTATATGGTGTATCCGGGGATCTCGGATTTCTTCTACCACCTCCCCACCGGTGTTTTGGGGATTGTTTGATTTTTCTTTGACGACCGTCGTTGAAACACTAGGGGAAGCACTTGCCTCCTCCATGGACTCATCTAACAGCATCCACTCCTGGAAACCCATTGACATTACATTAACGCTCGCTGTTTCTTTCTCAATGCCCGCCAGAAATCTTATTGGTACGAGGGGTACTAAGAGATTATAATGAACTCCACCACAACACAACAAATGGCACACATCTTTCTCTGATCCTATCCCAAACTTTAATGGTTGAGTATCTCCATAATACACAAATACTTGTAGATGGTGTAACTTTGTAAACGCCAGTATTGCTTGAGTGAGAGGAAACTGTCCAGCCTGTTTCATTAATTGTAGCCTCTTTGTAATTTGCCTGTCATCTTTCCCGGTGGGTAAACCATATGTTGATCGATTGTCGATCATCTCTTGGACAATCTCCTGTCTTAACTTTAAATGATGGTCCAAGGACCCATACAAACCCATCGACAATGCTTGAAAAAGCGAATCACCCCCACCAGGAATCTTTACTTCAGAAAATCCTCCAGGGATGGTATTTGAAAGAATTTCTTCGGACTCCACCAAGGCTCCCCCCATTGGTGATCGTGACAACGCGTCAGCTACTTTATTTTCCTTCCCTGGGATGTATCTCAACTCGTAATCAATGTCATTTATTTCTTCCAAAGTGCGGGCTACCCGAGCATTCACCAATGGCATACTATGTAGAAATAGCAATGGTTGATGGTCAGTAAAAATAACCACTTTGATTCCATAAAGAAAAGGTTTCAAAGCTCTCACAGCCCATCGTATGGCGGCTACCTCTTTCTCAGTTGTACTATAGCGCTGTTCTGCTTTATTAAAGGTCGTGGAGATATAAGCTATAGGACGTTCCTCACCAGATTGGGTCTGCGCAAGACACGCTCCTGCCCCGATATCAGAGGCATCTACATATAACAATAAAGGCTTCGCTTGTTCTGTACGATCGGGTTTCGATAAGACCGTGGGGGATGTTAATTCTTGTTTTAGAGCTTCGAAAGCCTTTTGACATGATTCCGTCCATTTCAAGGTTTTAGCGCTCAATAGTTCGAAAAGGGGTTTGGCAATCTCTGAGCAATGGGCGATGTGGCGCCTGTAAAAGTTCACCATGCCCAGAAACTGCCTCAACTTACGGACGGTCGTGGAACTGGAAATTGCATGATGCCTTGCAAATTTGAATCCAGTGGAACCATGCCTTTTTCGGAAACCTTGTGTCCTAAGTACTGTACTTCTTTCCTAAGGAGAAACGTCTTCGCGGGTTTGATTTTAAATCCCGTTTCTTTAAATGCTGACAAAACTTTTTCGAGGACTTCCAGATGTTTTTCAAATGTTTCACTGAGGATAAGGACATCATCCAGATATACCATGCATTCGTTCCATGGAATATGTGCCAGAGCATATCTCATCCCACGTTGGAAAGTGGCCGGTCCATTCTTTACACCAAACGGCATCCTCAAAAACTCCCAGTGAGACAAGGGAGTTGTAAAAGCGGTCTTTTCAATACTAGTCTCCTCCATCTCTACCTGGTAGTATCCCTTGATTAAATCTATGGTGGTAAAATATTTCATTCCTTGTAAACTGAACAGCATGTCAATCAGATTCGGGATCGGAAAACTATCTCCTTTGGTGATTTTATTTAATTCTCTGTAATCTATACACAATCTGATTGATCCATCCTTCTTTCTTATCGGCACCACTGGGGCTGAATAATGGAGACTTGCTCCTCTGGATGATTCCCTCCTCTTCCAATTTCTTACAATTTGCTTCTATTTCTCGGAGAATGGGACCTTGTAATCGTCTGACTGGCACTTGCACAGGATCCTCAGTGAGTGTTTCTATTTTATGCTTAATAACATCAGTGCAGCCCACATCAGAGTCTCCCAAACTCGAGACAGATGGATATTTCTCTAATAGCTGAATTAATTTTTCTCTTTGTTCTGTTGTCAAATCGGCTTCTTCCAGTCGAAACGCTTCACACAAATTTTCAGGTGTCCACTCGGTGTATTCATTTGGACCTTTATCATTTAACTCAACAACTTTTATATTTGGTTCCTGGCTAATTCCTATATCTAATCCTATCTCTATTCCTACTCCTAACTGTCCTATTATAGTCCCTTTCTTTAACCTCCTTGGGAACTCTCCCTCATTCTTAACTAAAAACATGGCTCTATCGCCCGTAAAACTAACTAAAGCAGGGTCGAACTTTATTGAATTTGGCAATCCCGGACTGGCCTCCACCACAACCGGTTGCTTTAGGGGAACTCTTCCACTCCTCTCTACTTCTACCATCAGGCATCGTCGAGGTTCTATAATCACGGACTCCACTAGGGCACAAGTCTCTTCCTTGGGGTTGCCCTGCCTTACGTCCACGGCGACGGTCTGTACGAAATTCCCGCGTCTAATCACTAACTCTTTACGGTACAGATCCGGCAATAGATGTTCTTGATTTAATATATCAAACCCCAAAACCAAATCGTAATCGGTTAGTTGGTCAGGTACCACGACAAAACGACCCGGCTTCAGAATATAATTTGTAGACAACCTCAAAGCTATTATTACTTCCCCAAGAACAGGAAACCTAACATTCCCCAATCCTGTAACTCCCCGATAAGCGGTAGGCAAAATAGGGGTTTTATTTTTATCTAATAGATGGAAACAACTAGCTGAAATAAGACTGACTTCCGCGCCGGTGTCCACAAATGCTGTTAGTGGCTCCATGGGTGGTTGATCCACTAAGGTAACTTGCAAAATTAATGTTTTCTCAGGAGCCTTTATTATATGATAAGTTATCATTGCCCCAGGACACAGTTCTTCGGCCTCATTTCCTTCTTCACCCTGTTCTTCTGTTTGCTGTTCCTGATTGACAATCAATGTAATCCTTGGGCCGATCTTTTCACAATTCTTTTCTTTTTCTTCCTCTTGTGGATTCTGTAGTTCTTCTTTACTAGTTGTTGTTAATAATTGTAATGGTGCTGTCTGATGGATATTTATTGGAAGACTTTCCTGAGACCCTCCAGGATTGTCTTCAACTGAGTTCATTATATTACTTATAGCTTGTTTTATTTCCCTAACTGTTGTTGGCTCTGACATGAGGTCTTCCGTGCCAGAGTCTCCCCATTTCCCGGCCTCTGAGGGCAATCCTTACCTAAATGTTCTTCCTGACAAAACGGACAAACTATTCGAGGTGCAGCAGCTTGATTTCTACCATTGGGGCAATCTCCTACCAGATGACCCACCTCTTTACACCTCAAACAACGATTTTGCTTCAGATAGCAATCCTCAATCAGGTGACCTCGTTTGCCACAATACATACACTGGGGTCGAGTCCAGCACTCACCCATAGTGTGACCCCTTTTCTTGCAATGACTGCAGATGGGAACCTGTGCACCATTTTGGTTTCTTTGCTGATAGCTTTGATAATTTGGCCCCCCTCTCTGTGTATTCCTATACTCCCTCGATGGAATCCCTCTTTGTATGTTGGAAGTTGGCGGTTGATACCCTGCGGATGTTGCTGGAGCCTGTTCTCGATTATTCATTGTTGTACTGGTGTTTATACCTGGAGAACAAGCTACTTGGTGCTGTAATGCTACTTGTGATCTTTGGCAACAACATAAACCTTCGTTATTTCCGTACCTCTGGGGTGCCATCTGAGTGGGCGAGGTCAAGGTGGACATCTGCAAATTGCGTTAAATCTACTACCTCAACTTGCGGGTTTCCTTTGTTTCCTTTTCCCTTATTTTTTCTATATACCTTGTCCACCATGACCACCAGTTGCTCCCATGGAATCAAGGAACCTCTCTGGATCTCCAAACCCATCAATACGTCCTCCAACCCGAGTCGTCACTGCTTCCGGTAAACTTTCCAAAAATTTCTCCCGCACCATAGGCAATTTCTTTACATCATTATTGGGAAAGGCCCTCTGCGCCAGACCCAGCAATCGTAGTGCAAAAAGGGGAATGTCTTCTCCCTCCTGCATGACGGCCTTTGTGAAGCCTGAGGTTTCTGTATTGGCTTTCTTATCCAGTTCTTCCCTAAACCACTGTAAAAGCCGAGATTTTACCAATCCATATTCCGATGCTGTTGCAGCTACTATGTTATAAGCCTCCAGGGCGGACCCTTGGAGGTGGCTACCTAACAATGCAACCATCCCATCCGTTGATCCGGGATATTGGGCAGCACAATACCTTTCAAATCTTTCCAAAAACTGCACCATAGTCTCACCAGTCTCAATTCTATACTTTCCCGGTGGTATCACTTTTCCTGGTTTTCTATCCATTGACAACGACGCTATCAAAGTGGTCATATTTTCCATCAAATCCTTATTCTGTTGCAATATTCCCTGCAGGGCCTGTGAATCAATGGTCACCACTGTGGGATCTCGGACCGAGGTCTGATTCTCTTCAGATGAATTAACAGGACCTGCCTGTATTCCATTATTGTTTGGGGGAATGGGGATGTGACCATCCTGAACAATATCTCCTTCTTCTGACTTCTTTTCCAACAAGGCGTTCATTCCATCCGTCATGATGACAATTTAACAATTCAACTTCTGATGACAAATGAGTAATTGGTACTTGGCAGCCGAGCAGAGCGAGCTTTCCTAAAAAGGAACAACTACGCTCTGCTACCAATTTATGTTATTACCTTTTAACTTGACGAGAGATAGGAAGTCCTCACTTGATCCAAGGAAATCCTCTTCTTCTCCAGAAGGCTCTCGCTCTCTTTCTGGATGTTCGAAATGCTGTGGCGAGAGCTCTTCTTCCAATAAATTCAGAGCAACTGGCAGTGGAAGATCTATTTATCTCTATTTTTCTATCTCATTTGACGTCTTGATGTAATCTTCTGTTTCTTTATTTGGAATGACGGCGCCTGTTAATAATAATATATACCGGATCAAACTGAAACCACAGTGGGGATATATCCACTATTACTGAATTTAAGTACTCACCATATTCTTCCGACCTTATTTGTTTTCAAAACTTACGACTCATCCATTAATGTAACCTCTTTATAAATAAATAATAAAAAAAAGATTATTAAAACTTTTGGTTGGTTTTTCAACTTTAATGCTTAGTAATTAAATAAATGTTTCGTTTATATGTATAATTATATGTACAATTTAAACTTATTATAACTATATGTATATGTATATATACATACACATATATATGGAATGAGAATGAATAAATAATATGATTAATAATAATAATATAAATAAAAATGAAAAAAATAAAAATAATTTATATAAGATGAAGAATATTATAACATAATAAAGTCAAAAAAACAATTAAGATCGATTTCCTGACAAACGGACGGCGATTATATAAAAATTTTTGGACGTACTTTTAATAGTTCAAATTGCGGAATTAGTTATTGCAGGTTGTCGGATTGCATACGGTACTGCGGATTTTTGGCTTCAATAACTGCGGATGTGCGGCTTTAATAAGTGCGGATGTGCGGTTTTAATAAGTGCGGATGTTCGGTTTTAATAAGTGCGGATGTGCGGCTTTAATAAGTGCGGATGTGCGGTTTTAATATGCGGATGTGCGGTTTTAATAACTGCGGATGTGCGGTTTTAATATGCGGATGTGCGGTTTTAATAACTGCGGATGTGCGGTTTTAATATGCGGATTTTTGGTTGATAATGCGAGAGAATTTGTAAATGTAATTTATTTGCTGATGGTCAAATTAAATTAATTCCGATTTATATCTACTAAATTGTTGAACGTTATAAAATAGGGTGTACCTTGGGGGAAACCATTATTCAGTAGAATGGAACTCAAAACAATTTGAAAAAGGGGAACTCCACAGTGGTAATTACGTTCCCTAACAGTAACGATCTTAGATCTTCCAAGAAAATGGCTGCTGGTTTTCTTCAAGTTCGCTGTTTGTATACTGCCTTACAATCGGGACCTGAACAAGAAATATAAGTCAGTACATCACAATTTCCCATCCATTCTATTTACTTAATCAATCTTTCTAAATTTGTATAAATATAAACTGTAATTTACCCTTTTATAAGGGTAGACTGTCTTGTCTTTCTTCCTTAATTCTCTATTTAGATCTTAAGTGTTGGTTTATTCTTTTTATTCTTATCTTCTTTCTTTTATATGTCTTTAATCCGTTTGTGTTTTTCTTTTCTTCTTCCAAAAAACTCTTTAATTTGTTTTATTTTGATTTTGGTTTGCTGTTTTATTCTTGCTTTTCTTTCTTTTAGATGTTCTTTTTATATCCTTTTAGATATTCTTAAAAAAAACTTTGGCAATGATCACCTCCTCTGGATGATCAATTAAATCAAAAATCTAGTTCTGTGGGAAGGAGAAAAAAATAAGAAAGATAGTTAAATCCATCTCAATATATATATATATTCCTAATCTAAAACACCCCGAAATTTTTTTTGATATATATCATATATATAATAATATATATATAATAATATTATCATATATATATTATATATATATATATATATATATAGCTATACGGTATATATATATATATATATATATATATAATATACGGTAATATAAATATATTATATATATATAATATATATATTAATATATATTATATATATATATATATAATATATATATATATATATATTTATATATATAATATATATTACGGTAATATATATATATATATATATATTATATATATATATATAATATATATATATATAATATATATATATATATATATATATAGGTTTATTTGTTGGTATTATGTTTATAGTGATTATTATGTAGGTATATGTGTATATTTATAGTAGTGTTTATAGTTATAGTGTGGTCTTTATTCTTATAGTTGGTATTTTGGTTGTTTGTTTTGATATTTTAGTTGGTATAAGTTTTGTAGAGTTTTGGGTTGGGTTTTGTGCGTATTATGACTTGTGATTTAAGTTTTTTTCACTTTGATTAAGGTTTATATGATCACTGAATTAGCCGGGTTTTAATGTTTTAGCTGGCTATGGGTTTTCAAGGTACATGATGAGATTATGAGATAGGATGTCTGAATTGATTGCTCTCTATGTGATAATTTACTGTAGAAAAGTTGTTTTAGTGTCTTTTGTTTATCAATTTAAACAAAAAGTAGAGAAAATAGAGTGACTTTTCTAGTCTTACCGTTTGGGCAAGCTGTCGGGTAAGAATTGGATAACACAATGGGGAAGGACAGAAGCACTTGTATTTGCAAAACTAAAGCCAAGAACAGATGTTGGGTATATATATATATATATATATATACTATATATATATATATATATATATACTATATTAATATATATATATATATATATATATATATATATATATATATATATATATATATATATATATATATTAAAGTGGTATTACAGTTTTCTTATTTTTCAGAGTATTTATGATGGAAATGATTTTTGATACACAAGAGTATCTATTTTGTTGAATAAATCTTTTTCATATTCAAAAAGAGTATTTATAATCAAGTGAATAAAAGTGAATAAATATAAAAAGTTGACATTTTGTTAGATAAACATAAAATAAATAACTCATAAAAATTTGTGACTTTCTTAAATAAACATAGAATAAATATAGGACTATTTTTGTTCGTTCAAAGTGAAAAGTGACAAACTATTTGAATAAGAGTATTGTTTTGGGGCCAAACCCAAAAACAGAAATAAGAAGAAACATTATTGGAATATATAAGAAGATTAATACAATTATTTAAAAGAACTAAAAGATCATAGTATATAATTGAGAAGAATAGTACATATTCATTGACCATAAAAGAAAGAGAAACGATAACAAATTTCAAGATATTATAAATAACAGAAAAGAGGACATACTGAAGTTGATATTAACTCCAAGACCAGTACCAAATTTGAAGAAGCTTAATTCCCCTAACAAGGGTTAGTTAGATATTGAAGTTTTGTTAAATAATGAAATAAATGCACAATTTTTATTTATATTGATTAAAAAGGATTTTTCAAACTTTGCCTGATCACTGTTATTTTTAACAGGGACCAGGTTTAGAAGCTTAAGTTCAACAAGTGTGGAAGTTACACCATTTATCAACAATTCAAAGTCGGATATCAACACTTCAAATTAATCCAGAGTGGATTCCGGAAAGCAAACTACATTTGACATTTTAGTTATTATTTATAACCGTGATCATTGTTACTTTTTAACAACAATACAAGAGACCAGGATTTGCCAACATTGGCAATTATCAGTGTTGAATAATTCTCTAAATAAAAATATTTAATCATTAAACAAACCAGAAGCTGTTTGTTTACAAATTGCAGGTGGTGGGTTTGCTAATCTTACTAACTTCATTAACAAGGAAGGTGAAGGTATGTGAAATTTTATTCAAGTTTATTAAATTCTAAAGTTATAAATATTAATCTATTAAGTTATTAATTATTAAATTATAAATCATTGCATTTTAGTAATAAAATATAAACAATTTTAATTGTCACTTAAATATCTAAAATATTATTGAATTAGTTAGTTAGTTAGTTTTATTCTTAAGTATAAATTAATATACCATTTATGTACATAATTACGCATCTCATACTTCTGTAAATATAGCCTTAAATGTTCACATCCTTCTTTTAAAACCCTGCATTGCGCTTTTGCATTACTGGCTTGCGATTTAAACTTTTTGTGTAAGTAATTACTGTTCTTTTTCCCAATAGCACCATCCCTTTTTATTGAGCACCATTCTTTCCTGGATTATTTTTAATTTCCAGTTTCAGTGGACGAGTGTGTCCAATTCTATACGCAGCAGGACCCTTTTGGTCAGAAGCAATTGTCTTGCCATTTCAATACAATAGAAGAGAGGTTTCTTCCTTGAACGAATACCAAGACAATAAGAAAAGCTTAGATAGGTTAGTCCCTTCTTATTCCCCTTTTCTTATTTTATTGCCAGCACCATTATATAAATGGTAGCAGAGCGTAGTTCGCTGCGTCTCTTTTGGCCATTCTTCGTTCACTGTTTCAGTGAACATACCCTTTAAATCAATAACACTTGTCGCAAGCCTCAATAATACATCCTTCTATACACTTATTCTCTTACCTATCATTGTTCCGCTTTTCTCCCTTCCCTTGTTCTTTCCCTTATTGGTTAAATATAACCAGTTCAAATTAATACAATAAAAATGTCGGAAGATAACAAAGGACAGACAGGAGAGTTGACAGGAGCAGATAATCCATCAGAAATTGAGCCAAGTAACAATGATATAAGTAATGAAACAGTACAACAAGTATTAAAGCAAAATGCAGAAATGATGAAACTTATGAAATCCATGGTGGACGCCTTAACAGTGAATCGACCTATAAAGGTCATGCCACCAGGAAAATATAGAAAAGGCAGTGGAGAAACGCTAGTCCAATTTCTTGACAGATTTGAAAATTATTGTGAAAAAATGTACCCTGGATCAATAGAGGGGCAGTTGCCGTTATTGGGATCCCATTTGGAAGGACCCATCTTAAATGTATATAAAACTATAGCAACTAATACTTTCAGTTATGAAGATGTAAAAATCAAACTCCTTCAATGGTATAAAGATGAGATAGTCCGAGAGCAGAAAACTGAACTAGAAAAATTCATGGAAGCCACTCTTGAAGATGATGAGTCGGCAGCAGTATATGCCTTGAGATTGGAGGGTTTGGCTCAGAGAGCTTTCCCTGATTCTGATATTCGAGGAATGAAACTGGTTAGAAAACGTTTCCTGGAGAGTATTCCGCATAATATAAAAGTTCAAGTAGAGGCTACATTGGATACAGTAGAGTCCACAATGGGTGTTCAGGTCCCTTGGGAGCGCTTAGTGACTATGGTGGAAACAAATCTGTTAACAAATAACAGCCGAAAAAAGGAACCTGAAGTTATTGATCTCACAAACATTACACCTATTAATATGGTGGCCGCTTCTCCGCAAAATAATTGTTGTTGCCAACCACAATCAACTTATAGGGTGGCATCCCCGAACATACCAGCAGAGAGAAGAACTAATCAGGGGGCAATACCAAAACAACCTACTAGGAATAATGCACAGAGACAACCTGAGTGGCCACAAAGATCAAAAGAATGGACTCCCACTAGAAAGTGGTCAGATAATCCCCCAAGAAAGAATAATCCTGAGCAGTACTGTCAGTTTTGCAAGAAACCAGGACACACAGTGAGGGAATGTCGCGCTAGGCCTTTCTGCCAGCATTGCGGAAAGAGAGGGCACACGTTCGATAACTGCTACAGTGCAAAGAATAAATGTTTGAGATGCCAGGAAGAAGGACATGTAGTTCAGGACTGCCCTACTAGAGGTAATGTGCGACTATGTTGTCCCTATTGTGGAGGAGAACATTTGGGGCAGGATTGTACAACAGCCAAGAAGGGAAACTAGGTCACTCTGATGTGGAAGACCGCACATCAGAGTCAGAAGAAAAAAATTCGGATTTAGAACTTGTAATCCCTTGTCCAATAGAGAATATAGAGGGTCAAGCATATCCTGAGCGGTCTCAGGAAGAAAGGACTCCAATAACAAATACTGATCAATTTAGTAAAGAAACTGACCAACAAATCATGATGGAAGAAAATCAACTAGAGAACATTCCTAATGCTAAAGAAAATGAACAGGATGAAAATATTGACCAAAGTGAAATAATAGGTATACATATTACCTCCACAACAATAGAAACGTTATTACTTAATGTAAACATCAGGGGGCAACCCGAAATAATTAATGTGAGAGCTTTTGTGGATACAGGAGCTAGTATAAGTTTAATATCTGCTAGTTTGTTTGAAAAATTGGATCACAGAAAATACCCATTACATGAGACACCATTCAAACGAGTGTCCGGAATAGGACAAGTACTTTTCCCTGTAATGGGAGCAGTTACCCTTTCATTGGAATTTTCACCTACTTATTACACCAAAGCAAGTACCTTTGTAATAATTCCTGATGGAATCACTGAATATGAGCTAGTTATTGGGTATGACATATTGCGGGAAGAACATCTATTGCCTGACCCCCATAATGGTGAATTGGTCCTACGACGAGAAAATGTGGTGACACCAGTTTCTACAGATGTCCGACACACCAGTGAAAAAGAATATCATTGTAGAGTAGCAGAAACCACTACCATACCACCCAAAAGTTTTTCAGCTTTAGAGATTAATATTAATCTCCTCAACATATCTGACGAAGACCTGATCCTACTGGAAAACAACCCAAATGATAAAGTAATAGTGGGACCAGGAATATTATCTCTAGAACAAAATAAAACCATCATAATGGTTCAAAATACTACTGATAAAATACAGAAATTAAAAAGGGGCCAGAAGATCGGCCAGTTAGAAATAATAGGCAAAGAGTGTCCAGCCATAAACTTGGTGGAACTTAATCAAGAAAAGAAAAATGATTATGAATCATGGACCCCAGAAAACTTAACAAACGCATTTCGTCTAGAGGAGGCAGACATATCACCCATAGAAAGAAATCAGTTATTAACCCTCCTTTCTAAATATCCCACAGTACTCAGCTTAGGGGATTCTGATGTAGGTTGTACATCCATCCTCAAACATAGGATAGAGACAACTACAGAAGATCCAGTCCAAGTGCCCGTAAGAAGACTGCAAGGACCAGTTTTGAGAGAGGTAGAAGAATGTTGTCAACAGCTGGAGAAGGACGGAATTATTCAACGAAGTAAGTCGCCGTATTCTGCTCCAGTGGTGCCAATCCGCAAACCTGATGGCACTATACGATTATGCATTGATTACCGTGCATTAAATAAAATCACCAGAGGAGACAGTTTCCCCATTCCTAATTTAATAGACATGCTTTTCAGTCTACAAGGCATGAAATATTTCTCGACCATAGACCTGGTAAAGGGTTATTACCAGGTAGAGATGGACGAAGACAGTGTGGAAAAAACCGCTTTCACCACTCCTCTTTCTCACTGGGAATTCCTAAGAATGCCATTTGGAGTCAAAAATGGACCCGCTACATTCCAGCGGGGCATGAGGATGGCTCTAGCCAAAATACCATGGACTAGTGTCATGGTATATTTAGATGATGTCCTCATCATCAGTGACTCATTTAGTAAACACCTTGAAAATTTAGATAGGGTTTTACAGGCTTTCCAAGAAACAGGGTTTAAAATAAAACCTGCTAAGACCGATCTACTTCGCAAACAAGTGAAATATCTGGGACATTTAGTTTCTGAAGAAGGTATGATTCCCTTGGATAAAAACCTTCAGGGAATCATGGATTTTCCAGCTCCAACAACGATAAGGAAAGTGAGGCAATTCCTTGGGATGGTAAATTTTTACCGTCGCCACATTCCCAGGTGCTCAGAAATGGCAAAACCATTATTTGAACTACTTAGTCTAAAGAACGTAAAATGGACTACCCAATGCCAAAAAGCTTTTGAAGACCTAAAGAAAGCTTTGGCAGATCCTCGAGTATTATCATACCCTGATCGCTCTGAAGATGCTTCACCTTTACTATTGTATGTAGATGCATCCAATATAGGTGCTGGGGCGTGTTTAGCTCAAGAACAAAATGGGGAACATCGTCCCATTGCTTATATTTCGACAACGTTCTCCAAGGCAGAGCAGAGATACAGTACTACGGAACGCGAAGTAGCCGCTATTCGCTGGGCTGTAAAATCTCTTAAGCCATTTTTGTATGGAATCAAAGTCTTAATCCATACTGACCATAAACCACTACTCTATCTGAACAACATGACACTAGTGAACCAAAGAGTAGCTCGAACATTAGAAGAAATTAATGATATAGATTATGAACTAATCTATATCCCTGGGAAGGAAAATGTCATCGCTGACGCCTTGTCACGATCACCTGTTCCTGACATTAAAGAAGAAGACATAAAGGACCAGAAACAGATCCCTGCTGGATATGCAGAAGTTCAAATGCCAGGAGGGGGAGATTCTTTGTTCCAGAGTTTCTATGTATGGCTTTACAGGACCCAAGAAAAACATCAAGAAATAAGAGAAGGGGTTGTGCAGGAGTTGATAGACAACCGTGCAACATACAAATTACCCATGGGAAAGAGTAATATTTCCATTACAAAACAACTCCGTCTCATGAAGCATACAGGACAATTGCCAATAGTGCAGGCCATAGAAGCTTTTGGTACACTTTTCAAGGCTAAAGTATTAGTATATTATGGGAATAGTAAACCCTTACAATTTGGTTGTCAACAAACCACTAATGTTTGTGCTTTATTATGTTTGGGAGTATTCCACTACAACCTATTAGTAGGAACTGCGAAAATTCAAACCATCTTCAAAATGATTCTATAGCCGTTTTAGAAGAAGTCAGGGAATATGATTTGCTGAATGAATCCTTAGATGAGCAATCAAGTATATCATTACCAACTGCGGTGGTTGAACAAAGGGATCAAGTTAAAACCGGTGGGGAGGTGCCCAAAACACCTAGAATATATCAATTATCTATAATTGATCATGAAGACACACATTGGGATGAAATATCCATAACACCGGTGGAAATAGATTATCAACAAAATGATCGTGTATTAAAAAGATTATACCAGGCTGTTAAAAATAATAGGCCTTTGACAGGCAATCTTAAACCGTATTTACGTTTCAAGAAATATATTTTTATCCAAGATGGTCTCCTATGTAAATTAACCAAATATGAAGAAACAACTTACATCGTCCCTTTTACTGCCTTTACTAATTTGGCAATAATGGCCCACATTAATTTCGCGCATATAGGCAAAAACAAATTACGTGCCTTAGTAACTAGGTATGTTTGGAATCCAAAGGCTTATGATATATGTTATGACATTGCTACAACATGTTACAAGTGTCAGGCATCAAAAACTGCTAATATTATATATACTCCACCAACCATAAAAATTACAACTGATTTTCCATTTGAATTGGTGGCTATGGACCTGTTGCAATTACCCAAAACCAAGAAAGGAAATAATTATGCATTAGTTATGGTAGACCACCACTCAAAATGGATCGCTGCAATTCCCATACCTAATAAAAAGTGTAAAACAGTGACTAATGGATTTCAACAAAATATGTTACCATATCTCCCAAACATACCAAAGAAAATATTGACAGATAATGGTCGGGAATTCATCGGCCCAGAGTTTGAAGAAATGCTTCAACTTAATAATATACGACACATTTTGACAACACCTTACACTCCTTCATCAAATGGAGCTGTGGAAAGAGTTAATAGAACTATAATTCAGTACTTAAGAATGACTATCAAAGATTACACCTTGTGGGATGCAGAGTTGCCAAGAATAGTTATGATATATAACCATACTGAACATTCCCAATTAGGTCTGTCTCCTTGTGAATATATTCTCCAAAAACAACACACACCCTATAGCGGACTATCTTGGAGAACTGAAGATATATTTTGGCAACCAGGACATTCTCATTATCAACCTTACCAGTTGCACCAAAAAGTAGGTTTAAAAATACATTTACCGGGTGATTTGGTAACTAACAAATTCCGTCCTCGTTACCATGGCCCTTATGAGGTAATTAAAGTTAATGAAAATATGATTACCTATGTACTTGAATCAATTGAGGGAAAACAGTACAAAGTCCATCATCGCCAATTACGGAAGTGGTTGTTACCACCTCATTATTTAGAGAACAATGAATTATTTCAAAAATGGGCTATGAATTTAACTGATGATGACCTTTTTGAAAAAGCCCAAGGACTAGAGAGAAAAATTGAATTAAATGAGGAAATTATTGATGAAGAGAAAGGAACTTCTAGTCAAGATCAGTTAGAAATAACTGGTTTGGATGACTCAGATGACTTTGAGTTTGAAGGTTTTGAAGTGACTGAAGAAACAGTGGCAACCTTCCGGACAATAAAAAATAAAATGCAAGAAATGCAAACCCAAATGAACTTACCTATAACTTCAGTGTCCTCTCCATCCTCTCCTAACTCACCTAAAGAAATTGAGCAAATAGAAATTATTGAAAATCTTTCAGATATTGAACTTTCTAATCTGTTGCCAGAACCAACACAAAATGAAGAAAATGACCAATCAATTTCTTTGATTAGCAGTACTCCAATCAAGTTTAAAAGAATTTTTAATGGGGCATCTTGTGAGGAGTAGTAGAGCTTTACAAGAAAGGCAACCAAATGAAACTGTAATCAGATGGAGTTTAAACACTCTCAGAGAAAATAGAAATGCTCAGTCTCTTCATAGAGAAAATTTAGATGAAATTAAAAGACGATTATCCTTAAATGAGACTCCCCTTGAGATGGAGGAGAGAGACGATGAGCCTAGTGAGTTTGATTTTACTGGATTTGTAGAAAATGAAAGAAATGAGGTAGAGCCAACTACTATCAATAATGATGACAGGCCGCATACACGATCGCAAGGATTGTGTCAGGACATTCCAAATGTACAGCCATTTATATTAGAACGAAAAAGGACAAACAAATAATTGAAATACATAGTTCAGTATACACCTATCAGGTTACTAATATTTAATATCACTAATGAAAAGGTGTGAAGAATAATGAAGCAGTATCATTAAGTAAATCCGCCTGTTGACCAGTGAGAGAAAATAAGAAAATATTAAGTAAGAAAGAAAACAAGGAAAATTCTTTTGAAGAAAAACAAGTAACCTTATCCCACGTTGTTGTCTCAACAACGGGTAGGGAGGAATAAAGTGGTATTACAGTTTTCTTATTTTTCAGAGTATTTATGATGGAAATGATTTTTGATACACAAGAGTATCTATTTTGTTGAATAAATCTTTTTCATATTCAAAAAGAGTATTTATAATCAAGTGAATAAAAGTGAATAAATATAAAAAGTTGACACTTGTTAGATAAACATAAAATAAATAACTCATAAAAATTTGTGACTTTCTTAAATAAACATAGAATAAATATAGGACTATTTTTGTTCGTTCAAAGTGAAAAGTGACAAACTATTTGAATAAGAGTATTGTTTTGGGGCCAAACCCAAAAACAGAAATAAGAAGAAACATTATTGGAATATATAAGAAGATTAATACAATTATTTAAAAGAACTAAAAGATCATAGTACATAATTGAGAAGAATAGTACATATTCATTGACCATAAAAGAAAGAGAAACGATAACAAATTTCAAGATATTATAAATAACAGAAAAGAGGACATACTGAAGTTGATATTAACTCCAAGACCAGTACCAAATTTGAAGAAGCTTAATTCCCCTAACAAGGGT
>JABUQX010001027.1:25000-46311 GCA_015478945.1 Trachelipus rathkii
ATGTTGCTAGAAGAGTCTAGAGGTGATTTGCTTGCTGTAATGAAACAAAGATGAAAGAAAGCAGTGAAAAATAGTGGGGTGAAATGTGTTTGTGTTGCTGTGGAAGGAGGATGAAGAGGTTTTGCAAGTGAGCAGATGGGTTTATCATTATAGAGAAACTATAGTAGGTGTTTATGTCTGTGAAACACTAAGTCTAAGGTTAAATTTAAGTTTAGAAAAAGATCAAAAATTTGTGTGGTTGCACGACACTGCTGTTAGTCCATATATGGGGGTAATGTTGAAAAACACACGATTACTACAGGATAATCTGAATGATGTTTTGGATACCAATAGGAAATTCAGTTCACATTTATACATATCTTACTAAAGGATTTTTACAGTTACCTGTAATCACGGGCAGAGCCTATTCAAGGAAGGGGTGTATTACTCTCAGTTCACCCTCTATAGCATAAATTACTTTTTATATGATAGTGAGGCTGAAGGCCTTGAGCTTTAAGTGAAGTTATTCTAGGAATAGAAAATGGAAAGAATCACAAAACAGAATTGGTGGCGGGAAAGAAGGAAGCACCACAACTGCCAAACCCAAGCCTGGAGTTATTAATGTCAACACAATGCTAGTGTGCAAGATACAGCACTGTTAACGTGCTACGAGCGTCGTAAAGATTGGTGGTGTTTGGTGA
The DNA here is from genome assembly GCA_015478945.1 of Trachelipus rathkii. Classification (NCBI taxonomy): domain Eukaryota; kingdom Metazoa; phylum Arthropoda; class Malacostraca; order Isopoda; family Trachelipodidae; genus Trachelipus; species Trachelipus rathkii. The sequence continues at coordinate 25,681 of JABUQX010001027.1, forward strand.
TGGTTCCTCGAGCACTTGCACTGCGTTGCCTATAGGGATAGAGATAGAAGCACCAACATCGCCTCGCAAAGATCGAGGGTCAGGCGGGCTGGAAGGTACAGCAGAACAGTTTACCTCGCCCTTTTGCCGATAAACTCGATCGTAAGAAGTGGGTGAAACAAGTCCCAGATGGAGGCAGTACTCCTTATAGGTGGATGGGGTGACAACAGGCAGGTGGCTTTGAGGAGCCTGGGAAGGAAGGTCTCACAGTCGCTCAAGCTTCAGACTGGCATGGGGGCCGCCCTAGCAGCCGTTGTGATGTGAGGTTTCAAGACATTTTTTTTGTCATGTTAAGGCCAAGGATGTTTATATTGTCAACGGGAGAGACGAGAAGAACCGTCAAAAGAGACAGGAAAGTTAGAAGGTATTTTGGAGAAGGAGATTTGTAAAAGTTGGGTTTTTAAAGAATTGAATTTCACAAAGTTATTTCTATCCATCAGCGAGAATAAAATCGGAAAGATTAAGACGAGAGGCAATTCCAGAAGTAAAAGTGGGATTAGAATTGATATGAGTTAAAGAATGAGGGTCAAGTCATCAAATAGTGGATGGTGCAGAGCAGGTGAGAAGATCATTAATGGTAGGAGTGCAGACTTGGAACACAGGGAGCCTACTATTATGACCTTAGAGAAAAAGAAAGAAGTCGCTTATCAACAACACAGCCGATATTGGCTTGATTGAAAGCTAGATAAGTAAGCAAGAGAAGGAAAACTTAAGGAGGGGGAGCTTGGAGAGCGCGTGCCATACTCGGTCAAATGCTTTGGATATGTCAAGCGCCACCACCCAAGTCTCCCCGTAGTTCCTAAGAGCGAAAAACCATAAATCGGTTAGATAGGAATGTACATCGCCAGTGGGCTTCGTGCGGCTTGAGAAGGCGTGCCTAGCGTCCGGGTAAGTTCCAGATGATCTAAAGTGAGTTGAAAGGGTTTCAAACATCTTGAATAGAATACAGAGTGAGGAGCTACAGGGCGATAGTTAGAAGGATCAGAGCGGCTTCTACTTTCAGATGGGTTATGGACATAGGAAACTTGCACTGGGGAGGAGAATTGTTGATGGCAGGACATAGAGAATATAGTTGACCGAGGGGCCGAAAAGATTAGCCTTTTCAGTTGGAGGATTAGCAACAGAAGTGAGATGGGATCTGAATAAGAGGAGGAAAAGCAGATTTACAGAAGTTGCTGAAGATGAAAGATTTGTCATAGGAGAACCAAGGAGGTTGGCGCACTTTCTTTTGATGAAAGCCAGCTTTGTTCGTCGAAGAGTATGCAATGATTTCTAGCTGAATAAAAGTGCTGAGGGCAGTGGGAGGCAGGATTTTCTACTGGGTGACACTGACTCTAGCCTAAATAGCTGAAAATATGCAATCCCGAACCTATGGATTCTAAGGAAAAGAAAGATTTAGTTTATAGAAGGACATGAATGGGGAAGAAAGTTTTATTTGAAGAAGGAATGAACCTGATCATCCCATCAACGAATTACAGCTCCCTCCTTATCTTTTAAATATTTATACATCCATCATTAATCCTTATTGAGGTAGCCAATTTGCTATCATCTGCAAACTTGGAAACCTTACATTTAAGTCCCTGTTCTAAATACAGTATCTGTTTTGCTATGTATATGAGGAACGACCACTTAACCTAAGAAATGGGTACGGACCACAAACATGTCTCCCTCATATCCATTGATAAATACTTTTCATTGATTAACTATTATTATTATTATTATTATTATTATTATTATTATTATTATTATTATTATATTATTATTATTATGAGGACTATCATGAGCTTCAAAATTTTGATCGCTAAAATAATTTCAGGAGGTTGAACCCCCTGACCCTCCTGTCTACAGCCTTATATATATATATATAAACTTAATATATATATATATATGTAGCAACCTTTATATTATAAATTTTTATATATTTATATATATATATATATATATATATATATATATATATATATATATATTGTATATATATATATATATATATATATATATATATATATATATATATATATATATATATATATATATATATATATATATATATTCTTTCTGTTTTTCTCTAATTCTCTTTTTCTCGATCTCTGTCTCTCTATATACTCTCTCTCTCTCTCTCTCTCTCTCTCTCTCTCTCTCTCTCTCTCTCTCTCTCTCTCTCTCTCTCTCTCTCTCTCTCTCTCTCTCTCTCTCTCTCACCTCTCTCTCTCTCTCTATTACGTACCTTCTGTCACTCGTCACACTCTTTCGACCAAAATACCAGCATATGGTGCATTCTCTGACAAATCAGGTGGTGAGTTGCACCCGACCCCCTCCGATTTTAATGAAATTTGGTATACAAACTCATTTTGGCACAAAACTCACTCCCCTAAAATATTAGGTTCCAATTTTGAGTAGGGGCTGCAAAACAGCCCCCCCAATTTTGGGGGGTTCCGCGATACTCACTTCTTTCAAAGACTGATAACTTTGGTTCTACTTAATGCAGAATCAAAATTCAAAATGCATTTTAAAGGGAATTAATAGATCTATAAAAAAGGCATGAATAAAAAAATCTGTACAACAATTTTTAAAAAAGTTATAAGGTGTTAAAAAAAAAATTCCCCCCCACCCCCCCTTTTGTTGATCAATTTTTAAAAACCCAGTATCCTACTTATAAACTGAGAATTTCTTTTAACATATACAAACATAAAAAGTCTGCTTATTTGATTGGATATACCCGCTTTTTAGGCTTAAAAAAAGGGTTTTTATGTAAAAATTAAATTTTTTGAAAAAATTTATAATTTTACTACAATTAATTAACCTTCAGTACAACTTTAAATATATATATATATATATATATATATATATATATTTCAGAAATTTTTTTAGTATTCAATAACAGTAGTAAGAAGTTTTTTTTACACTATGAGCAATAGAGGAAAGTCAGGATACCATGAGGTGTGCTGCAATCCTCTATTAAAACACAAAAAAGTTGTGACAAAGTCTTTGAGACCCATACAACAATGGATAGTAACCATGATGACTCAGCTGCACTTACAAATGACAGACCATATCTGTACAAACTGTGAAAATGAACTGCGGCTGTTGAAAAATAATGCTGAAGTTCCTACTGCTGAAGAAGACACGTCAAGTTCGTCAAGTAATGAATGTGTACTTAAACCAGATAACACAAATGCGCAGACACCACATAAGAAAGAACCAGAAGTTAGTCGAGCTTTCCTAAATGCAAGCCTACAGGAACTGGGAGTTTCTCCTATAAAATTTCGTAAGTAAAGTTCTATAGTTTTAGACTATTTACAATTTATTGCTTGAAAGAATAATGAACAATTTTAACTTGTGAATTTCACCATTTTCTCTACATAAGAGAATTATCTTTTGTACTAGTTTTTCAAAATTTGTCATGCTATCAAAGGATAAAAATAAATGCAAATTCACTCTCTCTCTCTTCTTCTCTCTCTCTCTCTCTCTCTCTCTCTCTCTCTCTCTCTCTCTCTCTCTCTCTCTCTCTCTCTCTCTCTCTCTCTCTCTCTCTCTCTCTCTCTCTCTCTCTCTCTCTCTCTCTCTCTCTGCACTCTCTCTCTCTCTCTCTCTCTCTCTCTCTATATATATAATTCAAGATGCAAGACATACAACAAAGGTCGACGTGTTACAGAAATTCACTCAGGCTTCAACAGGTCTTAAAAGAAAATTTGAAGAAGCTTCAGTTATTGACAACATGGACACAATGGAAGAAAACCAAGGCAACATATCAAATGAGGACTTGGAACGACTGAAAAGGTGAAAATTATTAACTGTTTTGAAATTAACTAGTATTAATTACTTGCATTATACAACCAGTGACTGAAATTTTTTATTGCCATATATATATATATATATATATATATATATATAGTATAGTAGCAACAACAACAGCAGCAACAACGGCAACATGCTACCATGCTAACATATATATATAACAGCAACAGCGCAACAACGCAGCGTATATATATATATATATATGTATAACAACTTCTTGCCCTGTCTTAACAATAATAACCCAATAATAACCAGCCAGCCAATAGCCAGCTGTAGCCCATATATAACCTTAACAATAACATATGCTGTATGTATATTTGCTATATATATAGCATGTATATATATATAATAATAATAATAATAATAATAATAATAATATATATATATGTAATAATAATAATAATAATATATATATAATATATATATAGTAACCTTAATATCTTACTTGCTGCTGCTGCAGCAATACTGTAGCCAGCTAGCAGCAACACAGCAGCCTTAGTAATATATATATATATATAACTTAATAATATATATATATGTATATGTAACTACTGTAAACTATACTACTTGTGCTGCTATGCTGCTGCTGCTTAGCTATATAGGTTTGAGAAATCTATGAAGAATTAAAAGAAGAATATTTGACAGCAGATTATAGAAGAAGAATCCAAATTTTAACTCTTTCACCATTTACAATAGAAGAAACCATGAAACATTTTGGTGTCAGTAAATACATGGTTAATAAATCTCGCACAATTAAAAGCATGTATGGGATACTGCCAGAAGTTCAAACTTATCACAAGGGCAAGCTTTTAACAGCAGAAGTTAAAGAGAAAGTTGTTGCATTCTATGAAGATGATGATATTAGCAGAATATGTCCAGGAAAAAGCGACTTCTTAAGCATTAGAAACAGAGATGGAAATCGAGAGCACAAACAGAAAAGGTTATTACTTGGGAATCTGAAAGAACTATATGAAAAGTACAAGGAAAACTGTATTGATCTTATTGGATTTTCAACATTTGCTAAATTAAGGCCCAAATGGTGTGTTATGGCTGGTGCAAAGGGGACCCATAATGTATGTGTGTGTATACACCACCAAAATCCAAAATTAATGGTGTTTGCAATTGGTGTAAAGCATTTAACTTATAAAGATCTAATAAGAAAAACAGTGTGTCATGATGATGATGCAGGTTGCATGCTCAGATATTGTAGAAATTGCCCTAAAAAAGAAGAATTAGTAAAGTACTTAAAAACGATTGAAAATATGAACACAAGAGATTCAGTCACATATTCACAATGGGTAAGTACAGACAGATCAAATTTAATTACAACAGTACAAAATAAAGATGATTTCATAGAATTATTGGCCAAGAAAGTTTATGAATTAACAAGGCATCATTTTATCGTAAAAGCTCAATCTAATTATCTTAAAGAACTTAAAAGCAACCTACCTGATAATGAGGTTATAATACTTGGTGATTTTTCAGAAAACTATACCTTTATTGTACAAGATGCCAGTCAGGCTTTCCACTGGGTCAATGATCAAGTTACAATACATCCTTTTGTTGTATATTATAAAAAAGATGGTGTTCTACAACATGAAAGTTTTTGTTGCATTAGTGATTACTTAAAACATTCAACCATCATGGTATATGCCTTTCAAGTTAAGTTGATTGAAAAACTTAAAGAACAATTTGCATTCATTAAGAAAATTCATTATTTTAGTGATGGCTGTGCTGCACAGTACAAAAACAAATATAATTTTATCAATTTATGCCATCATTTTGCGGACTTTAATATATTATGTGAGTGGAATTTCTTTGGAACCGGTCATGGGAAAAATGTTTGTGATGGAATTGGTGGAGTCATCAAGAGAACTGTTGCCAAGGCAAGCCTACAAAGGCCATATAAGGATCAGATACTAACTGCAGACAGTTTTTTCTACTACTGTAATGAATATATACCAGGAATAAACTGCATATACATCACAAAGGAAGAAGTATTTAGAGCTGAAGAAAAACTGAAGAAGAGGTTTGAAAAATGTGTAACATTGAAAGGAACACAAGGGTTTCATAAAATTATCCCCATTAACACTGAAACTTTGAAAGCTTTTCAGATATCAAATTCAAAATCTTACAAAGAAGCTAAAATATCTGAAGTAAACATACATGAAAGTGATGAATACTCTCATTTTAACATGGAGGCAGCAGATATAATAAGTCACTATGTTTCTTGCAACTTTGAAGGCAATATATTCATTGGTATTATTGAAAGTTACTCTGAGGACTTTGATGATTTTTATATTAGTTTTCTGAAGGAGGAAGAACAAGGTATGTATATATTCCCAAATGTTGATGACAAAGTGTGGATTGAAAGGAAAAATATTCTTAAAAAACTTGCGGCTCCAAAACTAACACCAGGAAGAAAAATAATGTACAGCTTTGATATGGATGAACTGCAAAAGTCTAAAGAACTTTTGCAAAAAAGTAACTAAAGTGAAATCACTAACTATATATACTATATAACTAACTATATAAATTCTCATGATTTTTCTGTTATATAGTATTCCTTTTGACTAATTAAAATATTAAGCTCGAGTTTATACTATTAAATTATATATAATAAAAAAAAAAAGTATATATATATATATATATATATATATATATATATATATATATATATATATATATATATATATATATATATATATATATATATATATATATATATATATATATATATATATATATATATATATATATATATATATATATATAGAAACAACCCTTACCTTATAGAGTTATAAATCAATTTACAAAAAGATTGCCAAAAAGTTTAATTTTTACATAGAAACCCTTTTTTTTTTAGGCTAAAAAGCAGGTTTATCCAATCAAATAAGCAGACTTTTTATGTTTGTATATGTTAAAAGAAATTCTCAGTTTATAAGTAGGATACTGGGTTTTTAAAAATTGATCAACAAAAGGGGGGGTGGGGGGGAATTTTTTTTTTAACACCTTATAACTTTTTTAAAAATTGTTGTACAGATTTTTTTATTCATGCCTTTTTTATAGATCTATTAATTCCCTTTAAAATGCATTTTGAATTTTGATTCTGCATTAAGTAGAACCAAAGTTATCAGTCTTTGAAAGAAGTGAGTATCGCGGAACCCCCCAAAATTGGGGGGGCTGTTTTGCAGCCCCTACTCAAAATTGGAACCTAATATTTTAGGGGAGTGAGTTTTGTGCCAAAATGAGTTTGTATACCAAATTTCATTAAATCGGAGGGTCGGGTGCAAGCTTTGCAAAAATTTTTGCATGATTTACATCGGAGAATGCATAGCATCTTTCATATGTACTAGAGAGAGAGAAGAAGAGGAAATTTTTGTAATTTTTTAATTAATCTCGTCGCGTCATCAACGAAATTTGCTCCTAATCGTCATCGTCATAGATCCAGCCGACCAAAAATTTTCATAATGGTCCATCACTAATAACCTTGTATCTTTATAAAATAATATATATATATATATATATATATATATATATATATATATATATATATATATATAAAAATATATATATATATATATATATATATATATATATATATATATATATATATATATATATATATATAATATATATATAAAATATTTATTTTAAAATTTATATATATAATAACAGCAATAACAGCAATAACTGTAATACTGTAACTAGCTTGCCACTTTTACATGGTATAATATTAACAATATATCACGGTATATTACCATACCTTATATATGTATACATACATATCAAAGGGTTTTTAAAAATTCTACAACTTTAAGATCATTAAATTTAAAAATTCCTTTCATGATATCTGGTAATTCAGGCACATATAGAATGTATTTAACATCTAATATGCTAACTGCATCTTTTTCATTTTCACTAATCTCTACCCAAGTCCATTCTTTTGGGTTACTCAAAATTGTTTTTTTCTTTAAAAATTTCATTTCAACTTTTGATATTGCAGACTCCTCATCATCACTAAATACTTTAAGTACTTTTCCCCAGCAATACACTTTGTATAATAGACTGCATAATATTTGTCAATGCTATCATCTGTTATTACTGCCGTTCTATAAGTTTTATTATTTTCTTCCTTATGGGTTCTTTACTTTCACATACTTTTTCGCTTTGAGGAAATTTTTGGCTTTTCCTTTTCTTTCTCACTTTTTTCTTTGACACAATCCTCTTCTGAGCTAAACTCCTCTGTACTATATTCATCTGTAGTTGTTGTCATTTATATATCTGAATCTGATGTACTATCATATTCCTTCAATTTGCTGACCTAACTTTTTGTTTTTTTATATTCCCTTTTTTTATTTTCTCCTGATGTGGAAGGTGTACTAGTTGCCTCTGCAATATTTAGAGAAAAGTCACTTTTATCTTTTGCCATCTTTCCTCTACTTTGGCCACCTTTTTCAAATTCACAGATTTTTTTTTACACAGTCATCGTGCTTCATAATTGTGCCTGTCTTTTGAATACCTTCCTAGAAGTTTTTCTTGTACTTCATATTTTACCCCTTATTTCTAATATCTCTTCTATACTTTTCCTATTAGTTTTGCTTTTCGCAAGCACAAGTCTTTGATCGCCGTATTATTTCTGCTAATAATACCTCTGTTGGATAAGTTTTCAAAGAATTGATTAAATTTTCTTAGTGTTCTTGTGTTCTTAAGTTATTTGTCTGGTTCTAATGTCTCCTTGGTGGTGACCTGACGAGTGATGTTTGGGTATGTCTGGTAAAGGCTAGGTGGAAGAGCATGTACTTGTTCCATCTTTACATTATCTTCATGTTGTTGGGTGATTGTCTGGTAAAGGAGTGTAGACAATGTTTTACTTCTTGCGTCTTCGCACAGTTCTTTCATTTGTTGGTGATGGTTGGTGTATGAATCTGTCCCTTAGTGGTTACCAAGCTCGTGCACATAGTCTTTTCCAATAACTATAAAATCATATATCTTAAGGGGGATCAGGACTGTTGCTGCTTTTGCCGGAATCATCTTGTATTGAAGTTCTTTTTTGTACCTTTAGGATTATTGGACTATTCGAAAAACCACGTTGCTCAGCGCGAGTCTGGACCAGGTCTGTTTATCGTTTTAAATTGTGGGTTCGGAATATTTGATTGGCTGAGAATGTATTCCTGATAGATGGAGTCGCAGAAGTTCATAGCCCATTGAGTAGGAGGGCAAGTTCCAATTTGTCTCCATTTTGTTTGCACTGCATTTAAATGCTTTTCTTGCATGGCTGCTTGGGACAAGTGTGGCATTTTCTTTGTCCCTGGTAGGGAAAAAAAGAAAATATATATATATATTAGATATATATATATATATCTATTATATATATATATATATATTATATATTATAAGTATTATATATTAATATATAAGTATATATGTATATATAGTATAATAATTATGAACTATGTTATATATTACTATATATATATAGTATATATATTTATATATAGATTAGTATAATAGTATACTATTTACTATATAGTATAATATATATATACCGTAATATATATATATAATATATAATATATATATCTATATATAGTAGTATAATAGTATATATATATAGTATATATGTATAGTATATATAATTATATATATATATCGTATTATATATATATATTCTATATATATAATAATATATATATATTATATATATTATATATATATAGGTATTTATATATATAATATATATATAGTATATATATATTATATATATAATATGTATATAATATATTATATATAGTATTATAATATGAATATATATATATATATATAATTATATATATATATAGTATAGCTATATATAATAGTGAAATATTATAATATAACTATCTATTTATATATATATATATATATATATAGTATAATCATATATATAGTTATATATATATATATGATATATATATATATATATATGTACGGTATAGTATATAGCTATATATATAGTATAATATATATATATATATATATATATATATCATATATAATATAGTTAGTATATAGTTATATAGTATATTATATAGTAATTAAGTATGATATTATATATATATTATATATATAAATATAATTATATATATAATATACTATATTATGATATATATATAATATATATTATAGTATATATAATATATATATATATTATTAATATTATAGGCTATATAAATAATTATATATAGCTATATAGTATATATATATATATATTATATATATATATATATATATAAATATATATATATATATATATTATATATGGTCATAATATGTAATATAAAACTTATAGTATATATATATATATATATGATAGTATTTGAGTTTTGTGTACGGACCACCACATGGCACAGAGGAAGGGGTCAATAACTAGGTTGAATAATCAAGCTCCATTTGTGTGGGGGTTTTGCGGGATTTCGGTCTGCTGGCAAATATACTAGTTTTAATATCAAAGAAAAATTTCAACGACAGAAATGATTGTAGAAAAAAAAATGAGATAAAAAGCTAAATAGTTGAGAAGATAGAGATGTCCGTTATATCATAGTAGTGTATATATATATCTATAAGTATATCTAGTAATAGTATATTATAATATAGGTATATATATATGAATGAATATAGTTATTTTATATAGTAGTATAAAAAACATATATGATATACAATCCTTATAGAGAGAGCAATAGGAAGATTTAAAACAATAAAAATGATAAATCTATGATAAATCTAATTCTATGTTATAAGAATACCTTTAATTTTGAAGGGTTCGAACTCCACGATAAAATTTTTGTTAAACATTCTAGTCGTGGCTCTGCAAAGCTTGCTGCATTGTTTCATTGCTACCGAAATTGCATTCAGTGATGGATGTCATTACAAAATTCTTCTTTATGTTACATAAGTTGCTGAAGAAGATTCCTCTACTTTATAAACAGTTTTTGATAAAAAATTTGAAATTTTTTTTTTTTATTTTTTTTTTTTTTAGGGAGAATTTAAGTTTAATTAATAAGCAATAAATTTAATGTAGTTAAGGAAAGGTCAATAATTTGACTCAAAGGATTCTAATAATAATAATTTTTATAATCTATTTCTAAGGGAAAAAATGGAAATGTTTTGGGGAAAAATGGAAATGCTTGGGGTAAAAAATTGGGAGAAAAATATCTTTCCAGTTCTTAGCTGGTTTGGTTACAAAAACTGTTTTTTTTACAGGGAGTAAAGATTTTATTCGCCAGAATTTTTTGAGGGAAGTAAAATAGAAATCAAGCTGTTATCTCACGGTCAATTGGGGGGTACGCGCTCAAGGCTTTCCAATTTATACCTGGTTTGGGTTTCAAACTCATGTAGATTTTTGGTCTGTAGACCCTTATTTAGTGCAGGCACTGAAGCTTCTGCAAGGTAGTATCAGATTAGATGATACTAATATTATTTACTTAGTATAAGATTGGAGCTAGAGGCAAACTCAGGTTTTAACTTTTAAGATATCCATGTGTCCTTCAGCTTAAGAAGTAAGCTTTTCTTTCTGTCTTACCGACTGCATGGGTGAGGGTGTTTCAGTCTTCAACCAAATTAGCTATAATGTCGGTGTAGCAATAAAGTACGTGATATATGTATTATATATATAAGTTAGTTATATGATATATACTAGTAGTATGATGAAGGTTATAGTAATATAATTAATAGTTACAATAGTGATATATTAATATTATATAGGTATATATACGTATATATATAACGTTATATATATATATATTATCATATATATATATATATATACATATATGCATAATATATACATATATATACTTTAATAACTTGTAGATGAAATATAGTATAGATATAAATATATATATAATAATATATATTACTATAGTGATGAATGATGGAGCTGCATTCTAGTACGTAAAAATCAACTCTTTTTTTTTTTTTTGGTGGAAGTCAGTGGATGCAGTGGGACTGTAGACGGATTTCTTCTTATAACTTGAAATTTGAAGAATCGATGAGAGGAAATTGAAATGGTGTTATGATATTAGGTATATAGAGTGGCTAGTGTCCAACAATATTTACACATGTATTTTGTGAAAAAATCAAAATTTTGCCTAATACTACTGATTATTAAAGACTTGAATAGTCTGCCGGCAAGGTGTTTAAACTTAAAAAATGGCTTAATATAACATTTTAAAGGTAATAAATAGTTTAAACATTTTAATTTCAATACAAGTTTGGACATCAAGAGGTCTAACTAGAATGTTACACCTGCATATTTGACCTTGACCTTTTGTAGGTCATCAACCCTCTAAGCCGATTTTTTAAATTTTACCGTCGTATATATGTATATTTGCATGAGAGAAAAAGTCACATCCGACTTCTTCTTCGTTGGCATTTGACTCGAGAACGGTTAATCAAATAAGGGTTTTTTTGCCCCCCTTGGCAAATAAGGTTAAATTTGGTTTTATTTTTGAAAATGGTCATATATAGCTACCTGGACTATATATAGTGCGGGTTAGGTTTTTTATTTTTGAGTGCAGTGTAGAACAGGAGCTGACGGACGGCTGCAGAGGACATTAAGGAAATACAGAGAGCAGTAAGCAAGCACATGGGCTAGTCGAGACTGTGCAGGTTCACGCGCACTAACGCAACATGCTGCATGGCAATCCACAAGCACCCTAGGGCTTGTGACAAAATACTAACTAAAAATCCACCACTTTGGCTTAGTCTATATGATACCCCAACCCATCCACATGCTTAATAACTAAGTTATTAGTCACACATGCAGGTCTAAGCATATCATAGCTACTGCGTAGAATAAACCGCCAATTTGGCTTCGTCTAAATATAGCTACATGATACCCAACCATCCATATACGTATCCAATGCCTTTTTTAAGTGTTGCAGTCGAGCCACACTCAAGAACTCTGTGGCAGAACATTCAAAATTAAACAACGCTATTATGGAATGCATGTTTGTCTTATATCACGCTGGCATGCTTTTTTTCTAATTTCGGCTGTTATGCCCCTGGTCATGCAATGTGTGTTGGTGATGTTTTTAAATTTATTGGGTCTCATATTATCAATAGAGTGGTAAATATTTGTAGGACTTGTTTATCATGTCGGTCGGTGGAGAAAATCGCCTTTCTAGCAAAAACATTCCTAATCCTGGGTCAGCCTCGTTCCTCATAGTCATACCCTCAAACCCAGGAAATCATGCTTGTTGCCTACGTTTGCACTCTCTTAGATATCTGAAAGTTTTCTTTAAAATCAGGGGCCACTTGTGCAAAATACTTTTATGGCCTAACATAGCTATTATAAAGTTTATACGTATTACTTCTTTGCTCTTGTAAACAAGATTGCGATTTATTATGCCAGCATCTATCGTGCTTTATTCCTAGCTTCAAACACTGATTACTACTTTCAAATTACTGCTTATAATTCACACCTAAATCTTTTTTTGGTCCACAGACTCAAGCCAATGCCCATTCATATTGTAGTTAAAACTTTTATTTGCGTAACCTAGGTGAAGAACATTGCACTTTTTACTATAGAAATTCATTTGCCACTTTCTGCCCAACCAAGGAGTTTATCAAGATCTGTCTTCTGAATCTTTATACAGATCTTTCACTATTCGTCTGGAACTGTGGTGGCCGACTTTTGTTATGCATCGTGCAAAACTTAAAAACCTTGCAGTTTAAGTCCGCTGGTCTAGCAATCATGTTATACTCGTAATGAGGAATGGCAATAGTGGCCCCCAGAGCTGAGACCCTGTGGAACAGGGCACTGTTCACCAGTTCTCGATGCTTGATTTATTTGCGCATTTAGTTGTGCACAACTGTTTGTCTTATTCGTCGCACCACTCTTTAATCGAACATAGTACACTCCACCTATATACACTTGGCAATAGACTTCTTCATCAGGTCTTATGTGGGGAACTTATATGAAGCTTTGCTAAAGGTCTAAAATATACAATATTTAACTGGATCTCGTTGGTCAATGCAGTCATGTAATGTATGCGAATAAATTCGTAAAAGGTTTGGTCTGACATGACGGCGTACGCTTTCTGAAAACCGATTCAGGTGGGAGTCATATCAAATACCGCTTGTTCTCTTCTAAAGTATTGTTCTCTAATAGGTGACGTTTTGTAAACTTTTCCAGAACGCGTTTACAAGCGGAAAGATGTTTAAGCTACTGGCCTATAATTTTTGCATCTTCCTTCTTACTACCTTTCTTATTAATAGGCACAACATTCGCCGTTTTCCAGTCATCAGGTACCTCCTCCAAATGTTATAGATCGTTTAAAATTCAAATCAGTGCCTTTGCAATGCTGGTACACCCTCCTTCAGAATTCTAAACCGATATAGGACCATGCAGGGCCTGCAGCTTTTACTTGGATCAATATGTTCTAGCTAAAAAGTTTAAAATAGTCTTAACGTGCAAATTTGCAAATTCTGTAAGTAAGTATTTATTACATGCATATCAGAACTATTAGACTCTAACCTATTATCCAATCTTTCCATAATAAACATTGATGCAAAATAAACATTTAAAACATTAACAATTCTTTATCTGAACTTACTAAAGTTTATCAATTTTAATTGGACCAATTTTCCTACTTTTACTTTTAAATTTATAAAAGCTATAAAAAAAATTTTGGTCATTACTATTCCTTGCTAAATTAAGTTCTACCCCTTTCATTGTCTTTCTGATTAACTGGTTAAGTTCAATTCTATTTTCTTCTACTAATTTCTAATATGCTTCCTAACTTATCTACCCCTTGAAAAATTTTAAGACATCCATATCTTCAATTAATTTTCTCTTATCTCTCTAGTCCACCAATCAGGTTTTCTCTTTGCCACCTAATGGGTTTTTTTAAAAGCATAATGAGTGCAATCTATTCATTAAAATTCTGCGGTTAAATGTTCCCGACAGTGATGAAACGAGTTTTGGTCTTTATCTTTATCCCAGTCGTTGGTACTAGCATGGTCTCAAAATGGTAAAATCGCATTTAAGAAAGTCTAAAGATCTTTCGCTTATTAACCTTGCAATTTGGGGCCCAGATATCACTTCATATTAAGATTAATTATATATTTTTCACTAAGTCATAAATTCTCTCAAACACTAACCTGCATCCACATACTTTTATCGTTAGTGTAGATATTAAGTCTAATAGTGCATTGTGTCTTGTGGGTTCATCGGACCATCTGGCTCAAAAAGTTTTAGTAGCTATACAATTTATGAATGCGAAGACTACTATGGTTCATCATTTAGACCAAGGAATCCACATGTTTTGGGGCCCAGAAAGATGTAAAATCATGCATTGATGACTAGGGTTGGGGAAACAAAGACGTTGTTTTTTCAACAAAAAAAAAATTCAGGAAATGATTTTTTCATGTTTTTTTCATTTTTCTTGTTTTTTTCATTAATGCTATTTTTAACAATATAAAGGAGTTAATATGATAGTAAGGATATGATAACTTGAAATTGAAACAAATATTCCATTATGATTTATAAAATAGCACGAACTATCGTCTCTCTTATATTTTAGGTCAATTGTTTTCAATTCAATTGTACAGTAGGGTTGTAAGCCTGCAGACTGCTGTTTGAGGCTGTTACGTTTCTAATTTAACTTGTATTTTACATTTGGTAATATATAATTATGAGTTTATGACATTTTTAAATAGTTAATGTATATTATATTTTATAGATTAGAATTTGAAGTGTTCGAAGTCACTCTAAGTGCTTGGACAAATGCGATAATAAAGATTGCAATTAAATTGCTCCAAGATTTGTTGAATGAAGGAGGATGAGTGATATTGACTAAGGAATTAAAATATTTGGCTTTGGATTTCACTTTTGACGTTCACTAATCACTCGCTAGTCCCCCACTGCCCAGACGCCAGGTCACTACTGAAGTTTGATACTGTGCTGTGCTATACTGTCGAAGCTCAGTATCACGTGGGTCATCAGGTGATCCAGCCGACATTTTAATTTTGATATGAACTGATAAGGTCTGATATCCGCCGTAGACGCGGTCACCGGGTCCGGTGCAGCGCCGGGTGTATGGAGCAGTGTCAGTCGTTTGAAGTAATAGTGTGAGAATGACAGTGGTGAAGGAGCAGGGGCAGTAACAGGGCACTCTTAAGCTTAGCTGCATTAGCATTCATCTCTCTCCAGTGTGGGCAATTTTCAGAATTTCCTAGTTCTAAATTATGAGCAATAAATACTAGTTTTGGCAATTTCTACAACAAAAGTGTAATATTTTCAATGGCGAGGGCCTTTGCTAGCGCTTTTTATTTCCTTAAAAGTGACTTAGTCAGACGACTTTTTGGCATGTGGCAGTTTCTAAATTCTGAGTTAAATATAATTATGATAAAATGTTAACTGAAAGGTGAACAGATGGTGGTGATATTGATAAATATTTGAAGAGAGAATATTATGAATATCATTGTTATAGTGAATATAAAAATATTAAAATATGGAAAACCATAAAAATTTTTGAACACAAACTCAGAGGCTTCCACTTTGTAGGAAATTGGAACCAAATGTCAACTGTAAGAGCATATGTTGCTAAAATTTTTAATATATTGTTCAAACATGTAATTCCACAACTTATTAAAAAAAACATAAAAACAATTTGTTACTTTTTTTTGGTTTAAGGCTTTTTTTTCTGCAACGGTAATTATGAGGTAAATGGTTACTGAACCAGGTGAAACGAGTAAGAAAGGCATTAATGAAGCCATAAACAGATTTATGAATATCCAATGGATTTTTAATAGTTATCCTTGGAAAACTCAATAAAAATTTGACCAAACTCAAAGGGGCTTCACTTATGTTCCAAACGTTACCAGTAGAGTGGATGTCAAATTGAGCATAGTGTTGCTAAGATTGTATAATATCAATTGTTCAAGACATGTAAATTGCCAATTAACAAAACAAAAAAACAAAAATTTTTACTTGTTTTTTTTCAGGCTATTTTTTTCATGAAAAAAGTTTTTTTTTTCGGAAAGAACATGAGCGTGGTTTTTTTTTTCCTTTCCAACCATAATTATGACTATACCATTTTTTCTTTACTGTGGCACGCTGTCTCAATTTTCTTTTACCATTCCGCGTCTAATTCTTGACTCTGGGCAGGAGATTATCAAATGCCCTATTTTATAGTGATGCTTATTGTAACATAAGGGACATCTACCACCGGCGGATTCAAATATCATGATTAATTTTAAGTCAGTCATTAATACAGACTGAATTATTGCTTTTACGATGAAAGCGCACAACCGACCCTTCTTTCCTCTAAATGCTGGTAATAATAAAGTGAATAATGCATCTATGTTCTATTCCTGAAGGAGGTCTCGCTATAATTTTTCATTAACCCAATCTCAGTTAGAAATAATGTCTAGATTGTTATTTTATAGTATAACTATACTGCATCTTTTTTTGATTGTCTAAGGCTATTGAGCATTAGTGTAAAAAGCATTTGGATATTCGCGACATGCTGTTAATTTTCTATTGCTATCTCATTATTTGAACCTGTCACACACTAGTTTTATTTATTCTTCACACTATTACAAGTTACCATTGCTATTAGTTTGTGATCCAGATTTAGCCTATCACCCTTAACCTAGTTTTTGAATAAACAAGTCTCCAAACTGGTAATGGAATAGAGCCAAACTTTAATGACTCAAGTGAACTCCATCTTCTGCAAAGAGATCTTTTCCAGAAATTCTCCACAAATCCAAAAACCTAATATTGTTCTGGAAAACATAATTTGCTAACCCTTTCCATTTACAGGCTGAAGCTACTACTCCTCCATTCTGACCTGCTCTGAACTCAGGTCAAAATCCAGAATATGCACGCTTGTTTCACTAGCGTTTCATCTTCTGGATCAACTACTATATATCTGCTATTTAATTTCTTCTGACGCTTCTATATCCTATATCATTTGTAGATCCACATGCACAATCATTTGAATCATCTTTGTAGAATCAATTGTCTCTATCCTATCGCTAATCCGGACGCTATGACTCCCTCTAGGCACCTGGATAGACATACTCTCATTGTTTCCGTTTATCGTTATTTTGAAAAGTTATATAAGTATCGTATACATAGAGTCTCCATGTCGTAATTCATCAGTCTTCCTTTTAGAAAAGCGTCAGGCATTAGCCATTGGCCTGCGCAGAGATGCCCCCATCTGGAAGACAGTCGAAGCTGTTTACTGAAGGTCACAGGCTGACTGGCTTTCGAGATCCTCATCATATTATTTCTAATTTTTGTAACTCTCCAATCCTCTGCAAACTATTAACTACTACTTTAGCTCTTTCCCTCTCATCTTCCTGCTAGGTGAAGGTTCACTATTTTTATCTTCTTATTTCCCCGCGTAATACATTTCCCGCTCAAATACAAAAGTCTTTTTCATCAAATTCATTCATCGATTTTCACTCAGTCTTTACAATCTCCTTTCTTAACAATACACACATTTTCTGCATTCAAAACAAAAACAGGGCGCTATGTCACATTTCACTGCTCAACAGTCCTTCGACGAGTTATCACACAAGAGCATACATAACTTTAATGATTATTAGCCTAGCCTAACTTATAATATCACTAAAGCCTAAATGAAATAAACTAATATCTTTAAAACAAATATAAGAATTTAAAACAAGCTTAAATTTAGCTTGAGGCCAGGGATATATAAATACAGGGTAAGTTCTATCTTTCTACTTATATTGGGAATTGGAAACTTATTTAATTCATTTGATCACAGGGAAATTACACAATGTAAATAACAAATGGTATACTTAAGACTGTAAATTAAGATAAAGAAAATGTATTTAATCAATCCAAATAAAGGTAATGTGTTACCGGCAGAGGGTTGTCAGCCGCGATTTTTATGAAAATCAAGGTATGATCTGAAAGGAATAGATATGATAAAGAATAGTGAGAGACGAAATTCGTCGCTCTGCGACTTAGGAAAGAAAATTAGGCAGCTCTCAAAGTTGGTGGAAAAACGCATAGGATCTGATTCATAACCCAAAGAAAAAAAACGAAAATTTTTTTTTGTGCAATCACAGGATATACTCTTAAAAAAAATGGTATAAAGAATAGTGAAAGCAGAAATCGGCGCAGTCTCCTTTAGGAAGAAAAGTTAAAACCTGTCTGAAGTTAAAGATTCTTCGGCCAATAGACTTTCTTATGAATAAGAAATTGGTGGGCCTCGTGCTTAGTTTTAGAGGCGCATCCTAGTTTTAGAGTTATTGGATAAGATTGTGTGTAGATGTCTACATAGATTTCTACTGTGTTACCCGTAACAAGATTTTCATCACTGACTTAGAGGGCTGGAAAATGAGACCGCTAAGCTGGATTCGACTCAGATATGTGAATAAGTTTCGATGGGATTTTGACAACTTTGAGAGGCTGTAACTTTTTTTCTAACGACCCGACCACAGATTTTCGTTTTCACTATTCTTCATTATTAGTTTTTTTTAGAGTATATCCTGTGATTTTCATAAAAATCGGGGGTGACAACACTCTGGGTAACAATTACCCAAATAAACCTCCACACAGTAGTACGTAAAGGTCTTCAGAGCTCTAAGCCTATGGCTCTGGGAAAATGTAATTTATTTCAATTATTAACAAAATTAAAATAATAATTATCAAAACTGTTTGAGTCAAGAAATCGTAGTTGTAATAATCCAAATAAACCTGCATAACGAAACAGTTACAGGTAAATACTAACAAAGCTGGGTCTAGGGTTAGGCTCTATCAACACTGGCTAGTCCAATACTAGTGATACAATTAACTATAAGAACTGAGTTAGTTAAAGAAGATGACACACAATACTAATGCCCCTATTTATATATAGGGGTATAGAAAAAATAACAATTAACACAGAAATCACCTAAATACAGCAAATTACCAGTAAGAATGGAAGAGTACAGTGAGAACACAACCTCCTCTAAGTTCTAACCAAGGCACAGTCAAAGATTAATAATAAATAAAACATAGTTCCTTCACTCGACGGAAGTATTTTTGTTAGTGGTGCAATTTCGATCGTGGGTTGATATGAGGGCATAGCAAGTGCACTACAACAAGGGACCCCTGCCATTTGCAGAATTTGTGTTGTTGCGCACACGCCCTCAATATTGTTCGCACATATCTTCATTGGATTGTCTCGCCATCCTGCACCGTATTCGCTGTAGTACTGTTTAAACGGTCATAAACCGTTCTGAAAGATTATTCATATTTGTCTGAATCTTGCCACTTTAAGGCAATCACTATTTTCTTGTATCTTCAAGTGATTTCTTTATAAATTTGAGTTGTTGTTATGTAGTTAAGAAGTCTTAGCTTTCGTTATCCAAATTCTTATTTAGGTTTTATTTTTACTACTAATTCATCCAAATCTCTCTTTGACACTTGAAGCATATATATGACAGGGCCGTCCCATGGTGTCGTGATTTTTTCAGCCCAGTATAGCCGCTTTAATGCGACTGTAGACCTGGTGCCATAGGTGTATTAAAATTTATTAATTAGAATTCTTGACTGTGCTTGGTTAGAACTTAGAGGAGGTTGTGTTCTCACTGTACTCTTCCTTCTTTGTACTGTGTAATTCTGTGTATTTATATGTGTATTTTTGTGTTAATTGTTATATATATATAATATAATATATATATTATATATATATATATATTTATATATATATATATATATAGTGTATATATATATATATAAATTATATTATATATATATATATATATTATATATATAGTATATATTAT
>JABUQX010001028.1:7500-20898 GCA_015478945.1 Trachelipus rathkii
AAAGGGACTTCCAGTTTCGAAGCATGTCTCTACACAATGCTTTAAATCTTGGTCTTGGAAAAAAACTTAATGGGTCACTATCTTTAAAAACCATTATAATCAAATGTATTTTGAAGTTTTCACTATACATAGACATAACAAGTTTTTAACAATTGAAAGAAATATCCATTTTAGTCTGAGTTTTTGAAAATAAAGGTTTATCCTGAACAACTTTTACTTCATCTTTCTTGTTAACAATTGCAGCAATGTCGGGATGATAGAGTTTTAAATGTCGCATTAATTTAAAGAATCCAGTAGATGTATTGTGACCCCATGAGCAGCTGTTGGTTCGGTAAACTATTTTAAGCATGATCGAACTGATTGGCTTCCCATTAACTGTGTTAACTATCTCATATTGACAAATGTAAGCATTTTTATCTTCAAAGGGAGTAAAATATTCAAGTACTTGAGGAGTTTTCGATTTTGGTTTAGTTGACATGATTTTTCTAAGGAAATAAATTAATAATTAAAGTTATCTATAGAAGTATAGGAACATTTCGTAATTAGAATAATTAAACATTACAAAATTTGCGTTTCCGAAAAAGAGAATATATATATATACTATATATAGTATATATATATATATATAGTATATATATATATATAATATATATATAATTATACTATATTACTATATAATATATTACTTATATATTATATATATTAATTAATTATTTTTATTTTCATATATATATATATATATATATATATATATATATATAATAAACAAGTTACTATAAGAGGCAGCGCACCATAGAGTATCATCTATGCAGGATACCCTCTTAGTCACTATTTTTTCTTAAACGATTGTTTGGTTTGGGTTATTTTGATAGGAATTATAAAGTATGCTTTGTTAAGCGATTTAAATGAAAGGGTGGGTGATGTAGAAGTAAGAGGAATAGTTTACCCTTTTGGAGTAAGTGGTAAGAATGACAATGGGGAAAAGTTGTTGGAATTATGTTCTGTTAGAGATATGATAATTGAAAACATAACTTAGTAAAAGAAGTATTCTCAAATATACATGGGTTAGTGGAATTAGCGGTGATCGCTCTCAGCTTGATTATGTTTGTGTAAAAAAAATGGAAAAGGGGGCTTGTTGGATTTGAACGTCTTGGAAGAGCAGCTGGGGTTATGTCTGATCATTATTTGATAGGAAAAAAAAGTTAAGTGTGAAAGGAGGGTTGAAGGAAAAAACTTGAATTTTGGAGGGACGTTAAAGTTGCAACTTAGAATTTAGAAAGGAAAAATATTCAATAGAATACGAAAGGTTTTAAGAAGAAAAAAATAAAATAACAATAATAAAAAAGAGAGATTGAGTACAGGAAGAACGTAATCATTTTAAGGAAACAATAGTTAATTACATGCAAAATTTGGGGCCTAAAAATATTTTCAGGAAAGTAAAAGGAAAGGTAATGAATGGCGAGGTGAAGAATTGGAGGCTATTATTAAGAGGAAAAATAGGTTTATGCAAGACGCTTGGCTTCTAATAGCCAGTAAACATGGGAGGAATACAAGATTGTACAAAATAAAGTTAAAATGATAGTAAAAGCTGCGCAGAGAAGGGTGGGTGAAAGGTGGAGTGGAAAAATAGTTGAAAACTATCGGGAAAGAAGTAAACTATTTTGGAAGGAGATAAGAAAGGTTCCGTATATGACAGATGCTATAAAAAGAATGACTCTGAATGGGAATGTGGTTCAGGATGATACACGGAAGTTGAAGAAAGATGGAGAGGACATTTCAAGGAATTACTTATTGCTGGGAAGGTAGATGAAGATGATGAAAGAAGAAGAGTAGTAGAGAATATTATGGAGGAAGAGGTTGGGTGTGAAAATGTAGGATATATATCAAAGGCTGAAATCGTAAATGCTTTGAAGAAAATGAAAGGAGGAAATCCTCGGAATTCGATTCCATACAAGTAGAAATGTTATGAAAAGCAGGTAATTGTGTCGTACGAGTGGCTAAGGAGATTATTTAAGGCTTGTTGGGAAAAGGCACCACTATATTGGTAAGATTCCTGTCTTGTGCCAATTTATAAGGGTAAGGGGGACAAAAAGGAGTGTTCTAATTATAGAGGAATAAGTTAATTGAGTGTTGTAGGTAAAGTATATTCACAAATTTTAATAGAAAAAGTGAAAAGTATTTCAGACAAACAAATTGGAAAGGAACAATGTAGCTTTAAGGATGGTTGAGGATATGTGGATCAGGTGTGCTTACCTTGAAAATGCTGGAAAATAAATTCTCAGGAAAGAAGGACGTTTTGACATTCTTACTTGATTTTGAAAAGTATATTATAAAGTTTAAAAATGAAAGTTGTAGAGGGAATTAGAAAGTTATGGAATAAATGCTTTGTTATTAAAGGAGATTAAAACATTTTACGGGAACAGTAAAGCATGTGTTAGGACTAAAAGGAGAAAATGGGGAGTGGTTAAAAGTAGGAGTTGGTCTGAGATAAGGTTGTGTTATGTCTCCATGGTGGTTTAATATCTTTATAGATAGTGCAGTTAGGGATATGGATAGATTTGGAAAAGGAGCTGATATGAATTGTAATTGAGGGTAATTGTGAGAGAAGTATTATACTTTTTGCTGGCTATACTGTGCTGGTTGCTGATGCAAAAGAAAAGCTGCGTGATTTGGTGCTTGAGTTTGAACGAGTGTGTCAAGAAAAAGGATTAAAAATTAATCTTGTTAACAGTAAAGTGATGAAAATTAAGAGAGAACCCAAAGTAGACGATTCTCATTCTGGGTTGGATATCATAAAGGTGAATGCGGATATTGGGACTCTGGGAGGCATAAAGGAAGAGATTAACAAAGGGTTACTGAGGGTGAAAGAGTGTTAAGTTAAGTAGCCTTAAAGAATTATGGAAAAAATGGAAATTTATCAAGGAAGATAAAAAGGATATTGTTTTAGCGTTTATTTTTTCCAACTGTTCTATATGGAAATGAGACATGAGATTTAACTCTAGAATAAAAAAAGTTGAGATTTTGAATATGAAAGGTTTACGAGATATTTTTAGAGGAAAGAAAAGGGAAAGAATTAGAAATGCAAGGAAAATAATATGTGCCGATACAATGAATGTCTGATGGAAAGAGAAAAAGCAAGGGATACTAAAAAGGTGTGAACAAGTGCTTAGAAAGAATGATAATAGATTTGTTAAGAATGTTTTTATGTTCGAAGTGGTAGACAATAGGAGAAGGAGGAGACCCAAATAGAGATGTTTTGATGGAATAAAGGAACTATTAATATCAAAGGGGATTATCAGGAATGAAAGAAATGGATTAACGCATGATAGGATCACTTGGAGAAGAATGGTAGTACATGGAAATTCCTTTAAGGGTTGCAGTTAATTGAACAACCAGGAACAATGTAAATGCGTGAACAGTACAGTATTCCCGATTTTCAACTGACACCATCCCGCAGTTATGTGGGAGACGATATATATATATATATATATATATATATATTATATATATATATATATATATATATATATATATATATATATATATATATATATATATATATATATACTATTTATATCAAAATATATATAAATATATGATATATAATAGTATATATATATATATATATATACTATATATATATAATCATATTACAATATATATTATATATATATATATAATATATATATATATTATATATATATATATTTATATATATATATATATATATATATATATCAGATTCGCTCAACGCACTCCAGGCTCCCAAAATCCCCTGCTTTAAAAATTCAATGGTTTCCGCTGTATATAAAAAAATTTTCGTCTGCTTCACTCTCGCAAGAAGCAAATACACTCTGTTGGACCCCCTCACTTAGGGGTGACTGGCAACGAAACCGCTGACAGAAAAGGAAGAGTGGCCCCCTCCTCTTTCCGTAACTGTACTAGGTACCATATAAGGGATGACATGATAAGGTCACCTTCGTGTACTAAGGTACCTTACGGGAATGCCATTTGATAAGGTCACCTTCCATCAAATGATTACCATCCTGCTCTCCGACTCTTCCGGTCTTACTGGCAGGAGTGCTGGGCGAGTGATCAACGAGGAACGAAACTTAGAAATATAAAGCCTGGCATTGGTGTGTGGTCTTCCTTTCACTAACAAAACCGCTTGCACGAGATGAACCATGCACGCCTCCACATTGACCACATTAGTATCGCTCACACCTACCAAATTTTGCAGTCGCCACACCCCGCAATCTGCTCATTACATCTCATTTTCATTGATTGTTCTCAACTGGACTCTAACCGCCGTCTCTTTTTTCCAAAACTATGGTCCATACCACCATCTAAAAGGCCATCCCATGTCTTGTCGTTTCTTCATGAACTGAATATTCTCGTCTCACCTTTTCTTTGACATATAATAATAGAATTTTGTTAAGAACTACCTTTTTTGACCTTTATAATAAAACTTTGATAGGCCGCACAAATATAGTTGAATTTTCAACCTATCATGGCAACTCCTTTGGGAGTCGTGGTGAGTCCTGTACACAAACTCAACATTATGATATATTATACTATTATAATATATATATATCATATATATATTATATATATTATATCATATTATAATATATATATTATAGATATATAGTACTAGATATATATATAGTCTATATATAATATATAATATATATAATATATAGTAATATATATATATTATATATAGATATAATTATATATATTAGAGAGAGAGAGAGAGAGAGAGAGAGAGAGAGAGAGTGTGATTGTATCAAGGCCCTTTATTAAAATTTTTCTTTAAAAGCAGTCGCTGAGTACCATATTAGTTTTCAAACAAAACGAAATGTGATAACTTAAATTACGAAATAAAATTTGATCTTTTTTTTTTTTTACTATTTTTAAAAGAATATTTTAAGAGCTAAAAATAAAATGCTTTTTAGAGTTTGTGTCAAAAACTGTAATTACCCGCGAAAAGGTTTCACTTTGGTTTTAATTCAGACGGTAATAATCAGTCAGTTGCGATTCGATTTTGATGTTAAAACTTCTTATAACAAACTCTCTTGTTTGACGATTTTAGTGCGCAAATATGTCATCTCTAGACCTTGAAAACGTTTTATAAATTTAAAAATAAGCTAATATATTTTTAAACATTTATAAAACAATATCTTATTAATTACAATTATATTCAACAATGGCGCTTCCACTTTGCTATGCAAGTCTCATTGCATTTTTGAAATTTTTATTGAATATATTATAACATTTCTGTTCTAGATTAAAATTTTGGTATGTATTTATACCAATCTTTTAGACAGGTTTGGCAGGAAAATAATCAAATGATCTGAATAAACTGATTTTTTTTACGTGATTTTATATATATATATATATATAATATATCAATATATATCATATATTATATATATATATATATATTATATATATAGTCATATATATTATATATTATATATATATATATATATATATATATATATATATATAGTTTATATAATATATATATTATACTATTATATATATAACCCCTTAAGTAATTCACACTGCTGGGATGTGACCCTGGGCCCAAGCAGATGTCCGCGTTATATGTATTTCGAACAACGCCACGATGACCTAAAACGTAAGCCGAAAGATTGTCCTGTGGTGAATATAATCACTCACACAACAGAAGAATGCCACGCACGCCTTCTACCCGTCCACAGGCATAACAGTGGTTACCGCACGCAATTCTAGCCGTGTCTAACGCGCCAGAGCTTGAAGCAGATACTTTTTAGGTAACCTGGGAATCATAAACATGTACTTGATAAACTCAAAACAACTGTCTTGGGCGCCATGCCGTTCATCATCCCAGCAGTGTGAAATTACTGTAGGGTTTTTTTTTGAATACCTATATCACACTGCGTTGAATTAGCAGTTGTTTATACATACAATATATTCCCCGGTTATAAAGTATTTTCACTCTGCGCGGTGCTGTTTGACGCTACGCCCGAGTGTGGACGGGTGGAGTGCGTGGTGTTTCCTGTTGTGTGGGTTTGATATATTCACCACAGGAAAACAATTCTCGCGCTTTACTTTTAGGCCCCATCGTGGCGTGTCGTCAAACACTTACGCGACACTGCTTGAGCCAGGTTTACATGCCCAGTTCAGTGTAAAAGATTTACTGTAGGTATTTTTTGAATACTTATTCACACTGGCGTTGAATTCTTATAGCATGTTGTTTAGTACTGATATATAATATATATATTATAATAATATATATATATTTATTATATATATATATATTATGTTATATATATATATAGGATATATATATAGTCATGTGTAAGTAATATATATAAATAATTTTTTTTTATATAAATTACAATTAATCTTTATTATCACCTAATGAGTATGACAAGTACATATTTCATCTATATCAGCGACATCCCAACCTGGGGGACGCGTCTACCCCTGGGGTAACTCCTCAGATTTGTGGGGGTACTGAACAATAATATTGGTAAGGCGGAAAGCGCGAAAATGAAATATTAAAGCACGTTTTGAAGACTTTGATATCAAGATGAATAATTATTTCTGAACTTTGCATTCATACCATTAAGTTAATGATGGTTACAAAATTATTTAATGACTGTTTTTTATTTTGTTTTGATATTAGCTCCATATAAGACTTTTTAAAACAAACGAAGTAATATGAAATCAAAAAAAATGCAATGCATAAGTAGTGTGCCTGTGCACTCTTTATTATTTAAACTAAACATTTACAACAATAACATTACTATCTATCAAAGCAAACTTTTTTTTTTTTTTTTTTTTTTTTTTTTGCACCTGTCTTGGGTGGTGTGGGGTAGCTATGAGAAAAGGTGGTGGGGATGCATTCGGGGTCACTAATACATGAAAGCCTAGTCAAGGGGTACGGGGGAGGAAAAAGGTTGGAAAGCGCTGATTCACATAATAAAGTAAATTCATCTATATGTTTTTAAATCATTTTTTTGTAAAAAATAAATAAAATTAACAGCAATACAGAAATTATAATTAAACTATATAATTTTAAATAGCTTATTAAAACTTAAATAAACATATTTATTTACTAAACTAATTATT
Source organism: Trachelipus rathkii (assembly GCA_015478945.1). Lineage (NCBI taxonomy): Eukaryota > Metazoa > Arthropoda > Malacostraca > Isopoda > Trachelipodidae > Trachelipus > Trachelipus rathkii. Next base: position 14,626 of record JABUQX010001028.1, read on the forward strand.
AATTAGGTAATAATTAGAGATTAATAACTATTTAAAAAAAATAATTAAATGAATAATATAAAAAAAAAAGTATATATAGTATATATCTCTACATAGATACCACATTTGATCAAAGAATAATGAGTAAAATTGCAGTTAAATAAATAGTTATTATATAATTAATATATATAAATATATATATATTATATTAATAATATATATTATATATATATTATATAATATACTATCTTATATGATATTAATATATATAATACTATATATATATAATTATAGTGATTATATATATAATCATATATATATATATAGTATATATATATATTCTATAGTATATAGCAAAATAATATAGGTGATTAATTTTAGGGCGACAACTATCATTAATCCATATCTCAAAAACTTACAATAGCCACAGGAAAGGAATAACATTGCTGGACAATGCTGGCTTCCAAGTTTTAGGCCGAAAATGGTAAAAAAAAAAAAAAAAAAAAAAATAAAAAAAATATATCTCAAAAAACTACAATAGCTACAGCGAAAAAGAAAAATTTTTGGATCCCTGGTAAAATTTTAGGTTAGGAAATGTAAAAAAATAAAAAAATAAAAAAATATTATTGGTAATAATTTATAGTAATATGATTAGATAGCCTTTTAGAGACCTTTTATTCGGTACTCGTTAAATTAAATAGACTTTCTATTAAATTTTGCTTGTTTTTGCTTTTACTAAAGAATACCCAGAGGACTATTACGCACCGATGCAGGAGTCGGAGGTCCTCGGGCCTTCGGGAAACTACGGTAGGGACTAATTCCCAACCCTCTATCTATACCTATCTCTTTGGTATTTGGGTGGGGCGGGGGTGGTTCCTTCGCCCCTCCCCTACGGGTTATGGAAAACGTCCCCCTATTTCCCCGTCGGCTCGAGTCCCCTACATTGCCCTGTAATATATGTGGTGATAATGAATATATATATATATATTATCGTCCCTGTGCGCTAATAAAGTATAATAAGTATGATACTGATATTTATCTGTTATTTATTTATTTATTTATTTATTTTACAATTATGGTAGGTAAAATTTTAAAAATATTGCATAAAATCTATTCGTTTTTGCCTTAGCTAATCCTTTGAAGAATATATTGTTTTTTCATTTTTTTTTTTTTTTTTTTTTTTTTGTTTCCGCAGTAAAATTTGCGCGGATTCCACAACATGTGTATTCCTGTTTCTGCTAACTATTTGTGAGTTTTTGAGAATATGGATCGATGATTAGTTGATCGCTCTAAACCCAAATATCACCCTTCATATATATATATGTAGATTTATATATATATATATATATATATATATATATTATATATTAATATATATATATTATATATAATATATAGTATATATCATATATAATATATATATACTATATATATATAATATATAAGTAGTATTATATATATATAAGTACCATTCGTCCCGATTTAGTATCTAATCGATATGTAGAAGAAAGTCCCGATTTCGTCCCGATTTATGAGATACACACCCAATTTTAACATGCTTTCGTATATTTTTAATATAAAATAAAGCTGAATATCATATAATATATATATAGTATAAGTTATATATATATATATATATTATATATATATATATCATATATATATATATATAGGTTATATATATATATATATATATATATTACCTACTATATATATCTATATATATATATATATATTATACATTTTTCAGGACATGAGGTTTGTCAATCGATGTATACATTTTTAAAATTTATCGCTCGTGCCTATGCAGAACCAACAGAGTCTGACAGACAGCAACAGAAATTCTTCAGCAATATTTTCGTGTTGTTTGTTGTTGTCAGTTTGTTCCAGAGATTAATAAATAATATATTAATTACATATGTGTATTCAATAGCTCCAATTATTGTAGATGCTCGCGCAGTTCTTAATTTTAGAAATTGAATTTAATATATATTAGTATATATATACTTATATATTATCATATACTATATATGTTTATATATAATATACTTATGAATAATATATATATATATTATATTTATAATATATATATATATATATATATATATATATATATTAATAAAAAGTTTTTAGGATTTTTCGATATATTATAGTATACTTTAAAAGACAATTGCTTAGAAAATGAACTCACTGGTTATTAGTTATAATATAATATATACCCAGGTATATGCCGGTATAGTACTATATCATCTAATATATTATTAATTAATTATAGTTAATATATATATAATATATATTATTATATATATAAATATTAATTATATATATATATATATATATATATATATTAATATATATATATCATTAATATATATATATAGTATATAGTCCAGTTCGAGTGTAAATAAAAAAGGCAAGCAGATGACAACTTTTACTGCCTACCTCAGTAACGGAAACATTTGCAATTTCTCGTATACGAGTTTTTAGGTCTCAGGAAAACTAATAAAAAAAAAAAAAAAATTTGAATAGTATAATAAAAATTTAGCAAGCAGTAATTTTAAACTTATTTTAATTAACCTAACCTTACGTTTTCAGTGGAACGGTAACAATAATGGGGGGTGAGATTTAAACTTAAAGATATAGCCAAGGGCTATACCGCCACATGCAGGAGTCGGGTCTCTCGTTCGCCTTCCGGGAACTACGGGGTAGGAATTTATTTCCCCCCGTCCTTATATTCCCCTCTTTGGTATTTGGGTGTCGCGGCGTTCCTCGCCCCCTCCCCTACGGTGTATGGGAAAACATCCCCCTATTTTTCCCCGTCGCTCGAGCCCCTAAGTGGGCCGTCCTATCATACTATACTATACTAACTTATTAGTATATATTAGTATAGATATAGTTAATTATTTATTACTACTGAATCTAAATATACTACACGACCAGACCTCTTATATATTTTTTATATATATATAATTAGTAGTATATATATAGATATATTTACCGACATATATATAATATTATATATGATATCGTAGTAATATCATAATATGCACGGGCGAAAGAAAGAAATTTGCGATTCAACCCCGTTATAGACCCCTTTAGCAAATTTATGACCCCGTTATAGTGAACTGTTTTTTGGAGATCGGCCTATTTTGCATTATTTTTTATTCATTTTAAAAAGAACATATATTAATTTGTTATTTATTTACTCATTTATTAACGATTAATTATACGTTCAGGGCTAACTTTTACGCTGAATTCCGAAAAATGTATTTCCCATTTTACTGTAGTATTAATAGTTTTTATTACGACAATGGAAACGCGGCCAAATATATTACTATATATATTATTATATATATACTATTATACATTATACTATTGTTATATACTATTATATTCATAGTAATATATACATTAGTATATACTATACTTACTATATATACATATAATATATATTATATATATATAATCTATATATATATATATATATATATATATATATATATGATATATATATTATATAATATTATAATATATATATATATATATAATATATAATATATCATATATATATATCATATACTAATATTATTATATATAGTATATTTATATATATCATAGATATATATATACATAATTATATATATAGTATATACTATATACTATATTATTATATAACTATAATATAATATATAATCTACATATATATACTATATATCATATACCTATCATATATATATATACTTAGTATATATATACTATCAATATACTAATAACCACATATAGATATATATATATATAGCATATATACAATATATTGTAATAATTATTATATATATACTATATATTATTACTATATATCATATATAATTGGAAGTCGTTCGAAGCAAGATGGGATTGAAGACAAGAAAGAGAAGAGATTAGAAAGACATGGACAGAAACATTGAAGGGTCAGCACGAGCTCTTTATGGGATCCGTTATTCTCCATTTTCCCCTGCTGGCATTTGCGGAGAGTGTCTGTTGTTACTTTGAGAGATTGGAATGCTAGAATTCAAAAATTTAAAGTAGAACTAAATGGAGAGTTTCAAGATTTTATAAATTTACTTTGGATTTTAATAAGTAGAGATTTAAATTAATAAAAAATTAATAATTGGGTGTGCGACATCGTTACCTATTCATATTTGTTCTTTTTTAGAAATATTAGAATCTACTTGGTCATCTGATTATATGATGAATAAAATCTCCTTGAACTTACTTCTAGAATTTATTTTCGACGCTTTCTGATCTTTGTCCAAAGAAGAAAACCACTTCAACTGTCGAGCTTTGCTTGCCGTGAAATTCTGGTCAAAATCTAAATAAGAAAATAAACAATAAAAAATGATGTTTTATATATATAGTGGATAATAACTGATAGATAGTTGTAGTGATAATCATGATAATGATAATAATAATAATAATAATAATAAAAAGTATAGGGCCATTTCCGTTTCACGTGCTAACTAATTGATACCTTTGTAAAAATGATTTTAATACGATAATTTTTTTTAATAATAAAAATAATAATCAATAATAATAATAATTTTCCTTAATGTAAATATAGGATGTTGGTAATTAATAATGCATGGCACATCAATAATATAAAAATAAAAATAGTAGTGATTGATAGTGAAAATTATTGAATTTGTGTTTAAGGTATCATGTCTTGCATTACAACAGTTATATTAATCGCACGTATGATTTAGAGAGTTTTTTCCTTGTGTATTTATTATGATTGTTATTTTTGTGTTTGTTTCATAAATTCTTTAGTCTTATAGAACTCATTTTTGACTTTATTTATTTAAAAAAGCCCCCGGGGTAGCTCAGTTGTTAGAGCACTCGCACAAACTAAGCGCAGGTCCGGGTTCGAAACTGGTCCGGCGGGAGAATGTGAGCTATTCTCTCTTGCGGCTTTGGCTTCCGTCCCTCCCCCCCCATGCTCGCCGTTAACTTGAGATACCACCCCCTCCTAGATTAGGGCTCTTGCCCTGAGGTTGCGTGTTTTAAGCTTTCTTTCTGTCAAAATTTTATATAACTATAAATATATACTAGATATATATATTATAGTAGAGCCGATTCGACCTATATATATCAATATATATATACTACTATATTATATATATATATATATAGTATATTATTTTAATATATATTAATATAAGCTACTATCATATATATAATCAATGCTATACTAATATAACCTAATACCTTAACTATATAATATATATAATATTATATATATATTATATAGTATTATAATACTATATAATATTATATACTATAACACTATACTATAGATTAATACTTACCGTATTATATAAATTTATTATTATATACTAGCAATAACATAAATACTATATATATAATATTATACCAGTATATAATATTATATACATATACTATATATATTATATATGATCATTATTATATTTTAATTAATATATATCTATATAATTATAAGTATACCGGTATATATATATATTAAATATATATACTATATATATATATTATATATTATATAATATATATAATATACTATTATATTATATTATAGTTATCTATATCTATATATATACTATATATAATTATAAACAAGATATGATATACTTATTTATATATACATATATAAACACTTATTAAATTATATTTATATAGTATTATTATACCCGTCACTATATTAAACGATATATAGTATATATTCATATTAAATAATTATATTCATAATATATATATAAATACTATATACTATATAATATTTATAATATCATAATATATATATATCACTATATATATATATTAACTATATTAACTATTATAACTACATCATATTCTATATATCTAACATATGTATAATTACTAGTATAGATAAAGAGAAATAATATTTTTAATAATTACTATATATATATATAATAATTTTATTCCTACTAAAACTACATTCTTCATTACATTACTACTCACATCTATATATGATGATGTTAGCCTGTTTAGCTGTTCCGACTTTTTCGTTACAGAATTACACTCATAGTCGGTAAGCCCTCATCCTAATATATAATACTAAAGTCAAAAATAAATCCACCTCCTCTGCTTTAGGTTTTAGGAAGATCGGTGGGGGAAAATTCCATCCCCATTTTGGGCGTTTTTTTCAATGCTAAAAATTTGCGCGACTTTTAGTCTTTTTTATCAACTTGGTTGATCTTTTTTTTTTTTCCCCAAAAAATTTATTTTTTCTTGTCCTTCTGGCAGCCTTTTGCAATCAAAATG
>JABUQX010001029.1:2500-17953 GCA_015478945.1 Trachelipus rathkii
TTCTGTCGCTACCTGAACTCCTATTGATTTTCCATTTCCCTTCCAGAAGCAAGTTAATGAGGGATCTTGTGTCATATGCTTAAATAGGGAAGGCTGATTTTAACCAACATTAATCAGTAAGGTCAGTTTATGTTGGCCACAACTGCAGACAGCTGGACTGGAAGCAACAAACAGGAGTTTTTTGGGGATGATGGTTCACTGTATTAATTGAATACTTTAAAGAGGAGAGAAGGCTGTCCTTGCCTGTAGAGAGTTATTTGTTTCTCAGACTAGCACAGTCCTAGCTAACAATATTACGAATATTCATCAACAATTTGGCATTGAGCATAAGGTCAGTAAAAATCAATATGAAATAATAACGTAATGCTGAAAAAATTAATAACTCAAATTAATAAGGAAACCAACAAAATTAATAAAATTTATCTTCAGCAGGTTGTCTACATTGCAACAGATAACGGTGCAAATTTCTGTGCAACCTTTCGGGTGGATGCTCATGCAGAAACATGCACCGATTGCAGAGATAATGGTTACGCGTGAAGAGATGGAGCATATTAGTGACACAGAGGTTCTGCAGACAAAACCTCTCCAGTTAGAAAATCTGCTTGAAGAACATGATGCACTTAGCCTATCTGACTAAACATCGCCGTTGCATTTCCTACACATTAAACATCTTGGGTACTAAGTATGTTTCAAATGTTCCTCGCTTATCCTCTGGTCCCAAGATCCATTTTAAAAGACACCTTACCAAAGCACAGGAATTGTGGAATGCCCAAAACAGAAAAACTACAACTACTGCGAGAATTAAGGAGCTGGGAACAAAGCTTAAAACACCAAGTGTTAGTCGCTGGAACTCCCTATACGATTCTATAAAAAACCTGTTAAGAACTTTGATGGTCGCATGACACAAATCAACAACATTTGTATGGAGCAAAAGCCTTGTCTTCAGTTTTAATAAAGTGATAAGGAGGTAATTGCGGGTACAATCGAAATAATTGACGCCTATTACTGTTAGGCTTGATATGTTGCAGGAAGAGAAGAATGCGTACGTGGGAGTCCTATTGCCTAATCTCTTCCTCCTCAAGGACAAGATCGGGGAAATGCAACTTAGTCAACTACTTGCTAAAGCAACCAAAGGCAAACAAAGGTAAAGAAAAGGGCTTTGAACCGAGGTTCAGCAGTATCTTTAATGATTTTGATTTGCTTATGGCAACAGCCCTTTTGCATCCTCACTTAAAACTCGGAAGTTGTACGTAGATTAAATGAAGGGAAAATACCAAGCTGCCATACCAGGATACTGGAGAAATAAAAAAGTAATATTGCAAATCGAATTTACTCGTCCACATTAAGGAACCGAAGGTGATGGGATTGAGTCTGAAAAGTGACCCATTTATGGTGAGTTATTTTTATAATTTGGAGCAAAAGCATCTCTTGTATTATATATATATATATATATATATATATATATTATATATATAATATATATAATATTATATATATATATATATTTATATATATATTATATATATATTATATAAATTATATATATATATATTATATATAATATATATATTTATTATATATATATATATTTAAAAAAATATATAATTATTATATATTATATTATATATAATATATATATATATATTATATATATATAATATATATATATTATATATATATATTATATATATATATATATAAATATATTATATATATATATATATATATATTATATATATAATATATATGTATATATATATATATATATTATATATATATATATATATATATATATATATATTATATATATATATATATATAATACTCTACATATATATAAAATATATATATATATAATATATTTAAAAAAAAAATGGTTGGTGTTTATTATATATATATATATATATATATATATATATATATATATATAATATATATATTATATATATATATATATATATATATATATAATATAATATATATATATATATATATATATATATATATATATACCGTATATAAACAATTTATATATTATATATATATTCACAATACACTGACATAATGTTTAAAATGAAACTTTAAAAAAGATTTGGCTCTGATACCATTTCTAAATATTTCAGAAACTGATGGCCATATAATCCATGCAGATACCTCTGGGGCAAATCTTGGATAGCTGGGCTGCAGTAAATGTTCACCACAGTACCCCTCTCACTAGGAACCTGTTTCCGTGTGAATACCAGGAGGTCTGGGTGGACTTGTTTATTAAGTATAATACCCCATTAGCCAGCTCAGTGGCTGTGGAGAGGTTGTTTAGTCAAGGCTCCGACATTCTAAGAGCAAAGAGGGCATCCATGGCATCCAGCAATTTTGGAAAAATTTATCTATATGAAAGAGAATATGACCCTATCAGAATGTAAGAGGAGAGCGAGGAGGAAGAGATCACAGATAATTGAATAAGATTAAAATCTTTCTCATTTTTTGTTATATATATTTGCATCTTTCAATTAAAATTTAAAAATAATTCATCTTTAAATATTTGCGCTTTATTTTTTATATTTTTTTTTTGCGCTCCTAAATTTGTGCTTTTAAAAAAATTTGATTTGCGCACTAGTGCGCTTTGCTCTTGCGGACTAATTTTTTTGAAAAAATTGTGCGCTTTTGCGCTTGCGGACTAAGTTTTTCCACTTTGCGCTTTGGTCTTTGCGCTCTAAAGATGTCAGCTTTAGACACTCTGAATATATATATATATATTTTTATTTATTTTATATATCTATATTTATATTATAATTTTATATTTATATATATATATATATAATATATATATATATATATATAATATATATATAATTATATATATATATATATATATCTATATAGTATATATTATATTATATTATATATATATTACAGTTGTCACCACAACTCACGGGCAGAGCCCTATTCAAGAAGGGGGTGTTACAACGCCTCAGAAGTCAACAACTAATATAAGTTACGCAGATGAGCACAGACGCAGGCTTTAAAGTAAGGGAGATTAAATTCAGCAGGAAACACAGAAGATGGAAGAGAAGGTTCACAGAACAGATGTGGCAGGAAAGAACGAAGCACCGCAGCGAACTAGCCTGGAGTTACCTACATCAACACAAAACTCATGTGCAGACATAGCACCCATAGTTCTACGAAGGAGACGTAAACGCAAACGTTTCAGAGTCCGCGTCCGCAGGTGAACCCCGCAGCGAAACCGCCGCCGCGTGCGCCAGCAGGCGCAATATTACCGCGTAACCGCCGACGCGTGCGCCCGCAGGCGCAATATTACCGCGTAACCGCCGCCACGTGCGCCCGCAGGCGCAATATTTCCGGTTAACAGCCGTCGCGTGCGTCCACGGACTAGGCAAAATAAATTTCTAAGAGTGTAAGGGAACACCAAAATGGCACAGATTTGTGCCGAAAAATGTAAGCGGGAACATGGCACAAAAAATCCTAGTTTTTTTATAGGTGATTTTTGGGTAAGCGGGAATTGTGCCCTCCCGAGGGCACAAACTCTGTGCCCTCACATAGAGTCCCGCTAATTTGTTCCCGCTAAAGGGCACACACAGTCTTCTTGTATTTTTCTGTGCCGTGAATAGGGAAAGGGCACAAGTTTTTCAATTTTATATTATATAGTATATAATTTTATATTATATTATATTATCTTTTATATTATATTATATTATATCATATTATATTACATTATGTTATATTATATTATATTATATTTTATTATATTATATATTATATTATATTATATTATATTATATAGTATATAATTTTATATTATATTATATTATATTATATTATATTATATTATATTATATTATATTATATTATATTATATTATATAATATTATATTATATTATATTATATTATATTATATTATATTATAAATCATACAAATGTAATAGTAGGTAAAGAGTATGGGCATCTTATGTTAGTAATAATTAAAGTAGAGTTCTTAAGATATAAGGAATTAAATAGAAATCTAGGAGATATCTGGAAATAGACACCGGAGTTGAACTGAGGGTGAAAATTACTTAGTAATACCACTGATAATGATGATGTCATACATAGGTACGAAGGTAATACCTGGAAAACCAAGGAAAATAAAAATCAATACTTATTAACTTTAGAATATTTAAAAGTTACTAGGTTCTAGAAAGTTGTAGGGTCTCTTTTCTTTCAAACTTTTAACCACCAAACTACACTACACTACACTATTTAAAAAAAATTTAAATACCATTTAGGGTCCCCCTGCTGCGCTGCTGCCGCCTCCACTCCAACTAACACTCCACTGCCTGCCTGCCTCCCTGCCTGCCTGGATTTTTTAATCTAAAATGGCGAATTTAGGATTAAAAAATCAAAAAGTATAAAGGCTAGAATAGCCTAAATGTGCATTGTTCTAGTAGGTTATAAGGACTATATGTCAGCTAAATTTCAGCTTGCTAGGATGTATAGTTTTGTAATACTATGTCTTTCAACATTGTATTTTGAACTTTTCAAAATTTCAAAAAATTTCAAAGTCCAACGGAGGGGAAAAAAAATTCCGGAATATTTGACTACGCATAGCGTTATAAGGTTGCGCATGTCATAAGTAAGTATTAAATCGATACTACGGTGGCCTATCACAATTGGTTTTTTTTTTACGAATTTTTGAAATTTTGTCATGAAAAGGGCACAAAATTTGGCACAAAATTTCGAAGATGCCAATATGTGATGCCTATCTTTTAAAAAGTAAACGAGCTAGTAACCTGAAAATTTGACAAATAAGAGAACGTACAACGTTTAACATAAATTCAACCTTTGGCTATTGTAGGTTTAATAAATTTTTTCTTTTTAACTGGCAAAGTTACAATTTTGATCAATTTTGGCATTTTCTATTAGAGTCACAAATGCTGCCGCCACTCCAACAAACTCCACTCTGCCTGCCTGCCGCTCCGAGAAGAAGGCGCACAAGTTTTCCACTGACTATGACCGAGACTCAGAACGAGGAGCCGACAGAACAGAAACAGAACAGAGAAAGATAGAAGGTGGGAGCTTAACTTTTTTTTTAATTTTTGAAATTTTGTCATGAAAATTGCCCGGAAAAACGAAAAATTGGACTACGCATAGCGTTAAAAGGTTGCGCAAGTCATAAGTAAGTAGTAAATCGAAACTGCGGTGGCCTATCACAATTTGTTTGTTTTTTACGAATTTTTGAAATTTTGTCATGAAAATGGCACAAAATTTGGCACAAAATTTCGAAGATGCCAATATTCGATGCCTATCTTTTAAAAAGTATATGAGCTAGTGACCTGAAAATGTTATGCAATAGAGAACTTAGAACGTTTAATGATATATCAACTTTTGGCTTTTGTTGGTTTAATAGATTTTTAGTTATTTACTAGCAAAGTTGATATTTTGATCAATTTTGGCCTTTTTATGAGTTTCAAACATGGCCCAAAATATATCATAATTGGTTCAAGATATCGCGAAACTATGATGTGTTCTGAGGTTCCTGGGTACTCCTCTAAACGTTATTGTGGTCGTGGGAGCCCCCCGAGGCGTTTTTAGGAAAAAGTTGTCGTATCTCAAAATAAAGGTTATATTTGAACTCTGCGGGTTAATTTACATAAGAAAACATTGCTTTGGGGCCTGTCAGATAAAAATATCCAGTTATTTTTAACATTGAAAATTTTTTTTTAACATTTTTGGGTCATAATATCTCAAGATTGAGACAAGATATCGCAAAACTACGATGTGATGCGAGGTCCCTGTGTGCAGCTACTTCCCCATATAGTCGTGGGACCCCTCTGAGGCTTTTCTGAGAAAAAAGTGTCATTTTTTGTTGTCGAAAAAATGTAGGTAATCTGTTATAGTTTAATATGGGGTATGACTTTTATTTTTCTTAAAATTTTGAAACTTTCATACTTTCTTCGTATTCGGAATATCTACCTGAATTTTCCATGCGCGTAACAATTTGCACTCGCTGAATCCAAATTTGAAGGTTAGAAGTCAGTAGCTTTTACCGTTCTCAAGTTAATGTCCGATATGTCGACCCCCATTTTTAGCACAATTGTGCCATTTTCAGATTGTTCCCCCTTTCTATATAATTTGTGCCATCAACCTAGTTTTCTTGTTCCCTCTTACCTAAAGTGTGACAATGCACAGCACGGCAAAGAAACGTTAAATCTTGGATCTGCCCATAGTCTTATAAGGTTGCGCATGTCATAAATAAGTATTAAATCGAAACTGCGGTCGCCTATCACAATTGTTTTTTTTTTATGAATTTTTGAAATTTTTTCATGAAAAATTTTGTCGTTCCAAAAATTGAAATATTCAGATTATTTTTTTAATACTTATCCGATTGGCATCAAACTTTCAGGGCTAGTATAGTTGGTTGAGATGCACCTTTTTACTTAAATCATTTTTTTATCCTATAAGTAAAAAAAAAATATATAAAAATTTTAAGTTTTCAAAATTAACGGGTTAAAAAATTTGAAATATTCAAAAAAAATTTTTAATACTTATCTGATTGACATCAAATTTTCAGGGCAAGTAGAGTTGGGTGAGATGCACCTTTTTTACTTAAATCATTTTTTTATCCTATGAGTAAAAAAAAAAAAAGTTGCTATTTTGACCAATTTTGACATTTTTGTCGAGGTTTGAAGAGACCATGATGCCATGCTTCTAATTTTCAAACTATAGGAGCTAAGCAGGAACAGGAGCAGGAGCAGGAAGCAGGAGCAGGAGCAGGAGCAGGTGCAGGAGCAGGAGCAGGAGCAGGAGCTGGAGCAGGAGCAGGAGCAGGAGCAGGAGCAGGAGCAGGAGCAGAGCAGAGCAGAGCAGAGCAGAGCGAGCAGCGGGAGCAGGAGCAGCAGCAGCAGCAGCAGCAGCAGCAGGAGCAGGAGCAGGAGCAGAGCAGAAGCAGGAGCAGAACAGGCAAGCATGCAGCAGAGCAGCCGCAAGGGTCAGCAGCAGCAGCACAGCAGCAGCAGCGAAGCAACAGGAGCAGGCAGCAGGAGCAGGAAGGCAGGAGCAGGAGCAGAAGCAGGAGGCAGGAGCCAGGAGCAGAGAAGAGCAGGAGCAGGAGCAGGAGCCATAGGAGCAAAGGAGCAGGAGCAGGAGCAGTGCCCAAAATATATCATAATTGGTTCAAGATATCGCGAAACTATGATGTGTTCTGAGGTTCCTGGGTACTCCTCTAAACGTTATTGTGGTCGTGGGAGCCCCCCGAGGCGTTTTTAGGAAAAAGTTGTCGTATCTCAAAATAAAGGTTATATTTGAACTCTGCGGGTTAATTTACATAAGACAACATTGATTTGGGGCCTGTAAGATAAAAATATTCAGTTATTTTTAACATTGAAAATTTTTTTTTGAAATTTTTGGGTCATAATATCTCAAGATTGAGACAAGATATCGCAAAACTACGATGTGTTGCGAGGTCCCTGGGCTCCCCTCTACACGTTACTGCAATCGCGGTTCCCCTCAGAGGCGTTTCTGAGAAAAAAGTATCATTTTTGGTTGTCATAAAAATGTAGGTAATCTGTTACAGTTTAATATGGGGTATGACTTTTATTTTTCTTAAAATTTTGAACTTTTCATACTTTTTTCGTATTCGGAATATCTACCTGAATTTTCCATGCGCGTAACAATTTACACTCGCTGAATCCAAATTTGAAGGTTAGAAGTCTATAGCTTTTACCGTTCTCAAGTTAATGGCCGATATGTCGACCCCCATTTTTAGCGCACTTGTGCCATTTTCGGATGGTTCCCCCTTTTTATATAATTTGTGCCATGAACCTAGTTTTCTTGTTCCCTCTTACCTAAAGATAGACAATGCACAGCACGGCAAAGACACGTTAAATCTGGGATCTGCCTATAGTCTTATATGGTTGCGCATGTCATAAATAAGTAGTAAATCGAAACTGCGGTCGCCTAGCACAATTGTTTTTTTTTTATGAATTTTTGAAATTTTTTCATGAAAAATTTAGTCGTTCCATAAATTGAAATATTCAGATTATTTTTTTAATACTTATCCGATTGACATCAAATTTTCAGGGCTAGTATAGTTGGGTGAGATGCACCTTTTTTACTTAAATCATTTTTTTATTCTATAAGTATAAAAAAAAATATATAAAAATTTGAAGTTTTCAAAAGTTACGTGTTTAAAAATTTGAAATATTCAAATTTTTTTTTTAATACTTATCCGATTGACATCAAATTTTCAGGGCTAGTAGAGTTGGGTGAGATGCACCTTTTTTATTTAAATCATTTGTTTATCCTATAAACATAAAAATATAGATGAATATTTTTATTTTTCAAAATTGACCCGTTCTGAAAATGGAAATATTCAGATATTTCATAATTGGTTCAAGATATAGCGAAACTATGATGTGTTCTGAGGTTCCTGGGAACTCCTCTAAACGTTATTGTGGTCGTGGGAGCCCCCCGAGGCGTTTTTAGGAAAAAGTTGTCGTATCTCAAAATAAATGTTATATTTGAACTCTGCGGGTTAATTTACATAAGAAAACATTGATTTGGTGCCTGTCAGATAAAAATATTCATGTAATTTTAACATTAAAAAATTTTTTTTTAACATTTTAGGGTCATAATATCTCAAGATTGAGACAAGATATCGCAAAACTACGATGTGTTGCGAGGTCCCTGGGCTCCCCTCTACCCGATACTGCAATCGCGGTACCCCTCAGAGGCGTTTCTGAGAAAAAAGTATCATTTTTGGTTGTCAAAAAAATCTAGGTAATCTGTTACAGTTTAATATGGGGTATGACTTTTATTTTTCTTAAAATTTTGAACTTTTCATACTTTTTTCGTATTTGGAATATCTACCTGAATTTTCCATGCGCGTAACAATTTACACTCGCTGAATCCAAATTTGAAGGTTAGAAGTCTATAGCTTTTACCGTTCTCAAGTTAATGGCCGATATGTCGACCCCCATTTTTAGCGCACTTGTGCCATTTTCAGATGGTTCCCTCTGTATATATAATTTGTGCCATCAACCTAGTTTTCTTGTTCCCTCTTACCTAAAGTTAGACAATGCACAGCACGGCAAAGACACGTTAAATCTGGGATCTGCCCATAGTCTTATAAGGTTGCGCATGTCATAAATAAGTATTAAATCGAAACTGCGGTCGCCTAGCACAATTGTTTTTTTTTTTATGAATTTTTGAAATTTTTTCATGAAAAAATTAGTCGTTCCAAAAATTGAAATATTCAGATTATTTTTTTAATACTTATCCGATTGACATCAAATTTTCAGGGCTTGTATAGTTGGGTGAGATGCACCTTTTTTACTTAAATCATTTTTTTCCTCCTATAAGTAAAAAAAAAATATATAAAAATTTTAAGTTTTCAAAATTTACGGGTTATTTGAAATATTCAAAAAAATTTTTTAATACTTATCTGATTGACATCAAACTTTCAGGGCTAGTAGAGTTGGGCGAGATGCACCTTTTTTGCTTAAATCATTTTTTGATTGAATAAGTAGAAAAAAAAAATACCAATATTTTAACATTTTTTATGGAATCGTTCCAAAAATTGAAATATTAAGAGAATTTTTTTCCTACTTATCCGATCAATATTAAATTTTCAGAGCTAGTATAGTTGGGCGAGATGCACCTTTTTTGCTTAAATCATTTTTTGATTGAATAAGTAGAAAAAAAAAATACCAATATTTTAACATTTTTTATCGAGTCGTTCCAAAAATTGAAATATTAAGAGAATTTTTTTCCTACTTATCCGATCAATATCAAATTTTCAGAGCTAGTATAGTTTGGCAAGATATACCTTTTTTGTTTAAATAATTTTTTGATTGGATAATTAGAAAAAAATTTTTATCAAAATTTCACTTTTAAAAATTTACGGGTTTCAAAAATTGAAATATTAGGATATGTTTTTTTCTACTTATCCGATCAACATCAAATTTTCAGTGCTTGTATAGATGGGCGAGATACACCTTTTTTACTTAAATAACTTGTTGATCGGATAAATAGAAAAAAATATATATCAATACCAATATTTTTATTTTTTCGATTTTTGACTCAAAATATTTCAAGATTGGTTTATGAGGAGGCAGGAGCAGGAGCAGCGCGCAGCAGCCAGACAGCAGCAGCGCAGCGAGCAGCAGCAGGAGCAGCAGCAGGAGCAGGAGCAGAAGCAGGACAGGCAGGAGCAGCAGGGAGCAGGAGCAGGAGCAGGAGCAGTGCCGAAGCAGGAGCAGGAGCAGGGAGCAGGAGCAGGAGCAGGAGCAGGAGCAGAGCAGAGCAGGAGCAGGAGCGGAGAGGAGCGGGAGCAAGTGTCGAAGCAGGAGCAGGAGCAGGAGCAGGAGCAGGAGCAGGAGCAGGAGCAGGAGCAGGAGCAGAGAGGAAGCTGGAGCAGGAGCAGAGCAGAGCAGAGCAGGAGCAGGAGCAGCAGCAGCAGCAGCAGCAGGAGCAGGAGCAGGAGCAGGTATTTTGAACTTTTCAAAATTTCAAAAAATTTCGAAGTCTAACAGAAAGAAAAAAAAATCCGGAATATTGGACTACGCATAGCGTTATAAGGTTGCGCATGTCATAAGTAAGTAGTAAATCGAAACTGCGGTCGCCTATCACACTTTGTTTTTTTTTACGAATTTTTGAAATTTGTCATGAAAATGGCACAAAATTTGGCACAAATTACCATTTTTGAAATTTAATATTTTTCAAAGTAAATGAGCTACAGGGCTGAAAACTGGTATGTATATAGTCGGTACTACGTTGTATCTTATTTATAAATTTCATTGTGATACTTTCAGCAGGTATCAAGAAAATTACTATCAAAATCGTCCATAATGATCAAAATTCGGATGGGAACAATTGGTAACAGGTTTTTTTTTTTTAATCGCAAAAAAAAAACTTTTGTGGTTATGTTAAAACTAAGTGGATATTTGGAATCGTATACCCCTAAGCTACCAGTTCCACCACCCACGAGGTCACCGCTCGTGTTAGGAAAAAATATTTTAGCTGGCGTTCACACAGTTCGCGTGATTTAGTGAAATAAAAGACAATTTTGAACTCAGCGTGTTAATTTACATAGGAAAGCATTAATTTTGGGTTTGTCCGTTGAGTATTTTGAATTTTTAAAAAACTTAGTAAAAATTTTATTTCATTTTTGAAAGTAAAAAGTCGAAAAATACCATTTTTGAAGGGTAATAATGTTAATGTTAATGTTAACTGTTTCCAATTTTATTTGGGTTAGTCAGATCATCACCCATTTCTTACCAACCTTATATAATATACAAATTGTGATACTTTCAGCATTGCCTGTATCTCACCCTTTCATTGGATCAAAATCGTCCATAATGATCAAAATTCGGATGGGAACAATTGGTAACAGTGTTTTTTTTTTTTTTTAATCGCAAAAAAAAACTTTTGTGGTTATGTTAAAACTAAGTGGATATTTGGAATCGTATACCCCTAAGCTACCAGCTCCACCACCCACGAGGTCACCGCTCGGGTTAGGAAAAAATATTTTAGCTGGCGTTCACACAGTTCGCGTGATTTAGTGAAATAAAAGACAATTTTGAACTCAGCGTGTTAATTTACATAGGAAAGCATTAATTTTGGGTTTCTCCGTTGAGTATTTTGAATTTTTAAAAAACTTAGTAAAAATTTTATTTCATTTTTGAAAGTAAAAAGTCGAAAAATACCATTTTTGAAGGGTAATAATTTTCAAAGTAAATGACCTACCGGGCTGAAACCTGATATGTATAGAGTCGGTACTACGTTTTTTCTTTTTTATAAATTTCATTGTGATACTTTCAGCAGGTATCAAGAAAATTACTATCAAAATCGTCCATAATGATCAAAATTCGGATGGGAACAATTGGTAACAGGTTTTTTTTTTTTAATCGCAAAAAAAAACTTTTGTGGTTATGTTAAAACTAAGTGGATATTTGGAATCGAATACCCCTAAGCTACCAGCTCCACCACCCACGAGGTCACCGCTCGGGTTAGGAAAAAATATTTTAGCTGGCGTTCACACAGTTCGCGTGATTTAGTGAAATAAAAGACAATTTTGAACTCAGCGTGTTAATTTACATAGGAAAGCATTAATTTTGGGTTTCTCCGTTGAGTATTTTGAATTTTAAAAAAACTTAGGAAAAATTTTATTTCATTTTTGAAATGTAAAAAGTTGACAATCACCATTTTTGAAAGGTAGTATTTTTAAAAGTAAAGGAGCTACCGGGCTGAAAATTGGTTTGTATATAGTCGGTACTACGTTTTATCCTATTTATAAATTTCATTGTGATACTATCAGCAGGTATCAAGAAAATAAGTTTCAAAATCGTCAATAATGATGGTTTTTAAGGGGGAAATCGAAATTTTTCGAAATTTTTTTTTTTTTGGTGACGCATTCAAAAACTATTAAAGGTATGACAAAACTAAGTTGATATATGGTATTGTAGGAGCATGCGCAACCCCTGACACTGAGGCGCAACCCTATACACTGAGGCGCAACCCTCTCAGATTGATATTTTTTTCGGTATCCCATCGTTCGTCAACAGTTCATTTTATAAGAAAACTAAAAGCAGTGGGAGGGTCCTTAGGTACCACCCATTAGTCTCCGGGGTGCGCTGCCATCTCCGGACCACTTTAAAATTTAGCCCAAAAAAACCCCTGGGCTTCCCCCTTATGGTATGAAAATGGAACAAAAAAAGGTTCCCGCTTTCAATTTTTTTCTTACGAAATGATGGCACAAAAAAAAATTTTTGTTCCCCCTTAATTTTTTTATCAAAAAAATCAAAAAAAAAAATTCCGGAATATTGCACTGCGCAAGGTTGCGCAAGGTTGCGCATGTCATAAATAAGTAGTAAATCGAAACTGCGGTCGCCTATCACAAATTGTTTTTTTTATACGAAATTTTGAAATTTTGTCAAAAGTGCACAAACGACCGCAAACCACTAAAGAATGGTCAAATCACCAATTTAACCACCTAAAAGGGTATAAAGAGCCCTAAAACCTCCAAAAATCGAGTGCGCAAGCTTGCGCACCCAACCCGGAAGCCGGAAATGGACTTTGAAAATTTTCCAAAAATTTGTTCCCTTACATGGAGTAAAAAATCTCGGTGCACAATACTTTTTGTTACCCTATTAGGGAAAATTTTGCGTACTAGTTTCTTTGATTAGCGGAAACAACAGGACTATGTCGCCTAAATGTGCCTAATAAATTAGCGGATCAAAAAACAAGTTGCGCATTCGAATTTTACGACCGGATATCGATTCTTAGTGGTTTTAAGACAATTTTAATGCTATATATACGATGTTCCCGGATCATGCAACATTGCCCTGTTTCTAGTCCCGCGACAGACGCAATATTACCGCGCGAACGAAAAATATGATATCAATGTAAACTATTCACAGAATTTCTTTTCAAATATACTATGAATCATTCATTTTTACTACAGATTGTAATCGAAAATTTTTATTAAATAACATATACTTTAACATACTTAAAGCAAGTAAATAGTAAAATCAATAGAGGTGTTTACCTAACACCAAAGGGATTAGTATGCTTTTTGTTTTCTGTTTTACCTGCTTTAACTCATATGCCTTTCTTACTGCTTTTAACTCATATATTTATTAACATTACATACCTTAAAGCAGTAATATTAAATCATAGAGGTGTTACATAGCAAAAGGGATTAGTATGCTTTTGTTTTACTGTTTTACTGCTTTAACTCATATGCTTTACTGCTTTAACTCATATATTTATTAACATTACATACCTTAAAGCAGTAAATCAGTAAATCAATAGAGGGTTACCTAACACCAAGGGATTTAGTATGCTTTTGTTTTACTGTTTTTACGTTTAAACTCATATGCTTTACTGCTGTTTTACTCATAAATTTTACTAGAAAGATGAGTTTTTTTTTATATTTTTTTAATTTTGTTTTAATACTTTTTTAATTTATTTATTATTATTTTTATTATTATTATTTTAATTATTTTTATTATTAATATTTATTTCTAATTTATTTTTTTGTTTTATTACTTTTTTATTTAAAATTGTAATGTAAAAAACACAGGCAGTGCCTGTTTCATAAAATTTATTTTCATTTTAATAAAATTGTACGAATTTTATTAAAAACCTTCTATATATAATATATATATATATATATATATATATATATATATATATATAATAATATACTATAATATATATATATATATATATTATATATATATTATATATGTATATATATATATATTATATATATATATATATATATATATATATATATATATATTATATACTGGAATTCTCTCTATTTAGATAAAACTTTAAATTTTTTTTATATTATTTATAACTTTTAATATCATTCTTATATAGATATTTTTATATATACATATATATAATAAAATTTATATATATATATATATATATATATATATTATATATATATATATATATAATATATATATATATAATAATTACTAGTTTAAAGGTGTAGTACCTCATTGCCTTTTAAATGCATTTATTAACATAAATAGAAACTATAAAATCATTGACATACAAATTTTTAGCATCAAATATATTTACAAGTTTATTAAACCATACATTATTTAAAAAGCATATAATGAAATAAATACAATAGACGCCACATAAATTAGAATATAAGGGTTGAACAGGGTGATACATAGTTTTCACACAACTTACATTATTATATTTTAAAAATAAGGTGATATAATGATTATTCAATATAAATTTTAAGTTCAAAGAATCAATTATGTGAACAGCTTCGTTTTTTGCTCTATAAACGGAAATCCAATGTCCTGTTGAGGTGATGTGACTAGATGCAATGTATTGAATATGAAGCAGTAATCCTTTCAACCTTTACAGAGTTATTTCGTTAATAGCGAACACGCTTAAAAATCGGTTCATTTTAAAACACCGATTTTATTTCCTCTTCATTCATCTTTAATAATTCAAAGTTACGTTGCGTACTCTGTCATTTTCAATGAGTTGAGGATGCTCAGATAGACCACTACATGATGGGTGATTGTAGCTTGATCCAAAGAGAGACTTAGTCCTAGGGTGCTTTTTTTAAAGATGTTTAAACTGATAGGCGTTTACAAGCTGAAAGGTTCTGCAGTAAATGCATAGGCATTAAATTACTATTCTTTGCGTATTCTTCAAGATTTAAGCCTGTCTTGCTATCATTACATGATACATTGGCTATTAAGTCGTAAAAAGGCGAGTACAGAGAGATAGGTCTCCGTTGTATAACATTTCATAATCACCGTCCGTGAGGCAGTCCATTCAAATGTAAACTGATACCCTAAGTCCGAAAGTGTGAATTTATAGGGTGATTTTTATAATTCCGGGAGTACGGCCTTCAATGTTTTCCAACAATCCTATTATTATTTTGGGGTAATTCCGTTCACAATGTTAGGGTTATT
>JABUQX010001030.1:2500-7500 GCA_015478945.1 Trachelipus rathkii
TAATAACACACACACACACACACACACACACACACACACACACACACACACAATAATTATAAATAACAACAACAACAACAACAACAACAACAACAACAACAACAACAACAACAACAACAACAACAACAACAACAACAACAACAACAACAACAACAACAACAACAAAAGAATAACAACAACAACAATCAAATAACAACAACAACAACAATAAACAACAACAATAATAATAATAATAATAATAATAATAATAATAATAATAATAATAATAATAATAATAATAATACACACACACACAATAATAATGAATATTAATAATAATAATAATAATAATAATAATAATAATAATAATAATAATAATAATAATAATAATAATAATAATAATAATAATAATAATAATAATAATAATAATAATAATAATGATGATGACATGATGATAATAATAATAATAATAATAATAGGACGCATAAAAATAACACACACACACACACACACACACACACACACACACACAATAATAATAATAATAATAATAATAATAATAATAATTAAATTATAATAATTCAAAACTATCTTTCTAATGACGCCTAAGATAATAATAATAATAATAATAATAATAATAATAATAATAATAATAATAATAATAATAATAATAATAATAATAATAATAATAATAATAATAATAATACTAATAATAATAATATTTTAATTATTGTAGTTATATTATTTATATTTTATTGCTTTATTATTATTATTATTATTATTATTATTATTATTATTATTATTATTATTATTATTATTATTATTATTATTATTATTATTATTATTATTATTATTATTATTATTATTATTATTATTATTATTATTATTATTATTATTTTATTATTATTATTATTATTATTATTATTATTATTATTATTATTATTATTATTATTATTATTATTATTATTATTATTATTATTATTATTATTATTATTATTATTATTATTATTATTATTATTATTATTACTTGACAGTTACCTAAATCATTGCATCAAGAAAATATTCTTTCTGTATAGATTGGTGACAGTTACCCCTCATGAATTTTTTACAGGTTCTGGCGAAGAAGTTGACCGATCTTTTCGCGAACTGTGTGAACTAAGTGAAGAAGACTCTGAAGGTGCAGTGACATCTCTTTCTCCAAAGGAAATTGCACGAGCAGAATCTTCACGTTCTCCAAGTACAGATTTTAGCATGAACTCTCACACACCTTCTGCAGATACTGTAGCAGCTGAACGATTTATAACGCAGCAGTTGTCAGTAGTTCCTCCTGATTTTGAGCTGAGAAACTCTACAGCTAGATTAGGTCTCGGTGTTTGGACAAAGCATAGTTACTCCAAGGGCAAGAGATTCGGTCCATTTATCGGAAAGTTTAACAGTCATGTTAAAGACCCTAATTATGCATGGGAGGTGAGTGACTCTCCGATCTTTCTTTCATTACAAGGCTTCTTTCATCTATATAGTTTGTTTTATATTAATTATTATTTATATTTAAAAAACCCTAAGATCTTGATAACAATCTGGGAAATTCTCAAGTATAAAAAAAATGAAGATTAAAAAATATTTAAATTTGTATCCCATATTGCTATTAAAATAAAATGTCTACCTCACTCCGAATACACATACTTACACTATATATATATATATATATATATATATATATATATATATATATATATATATATATATATATATATATATATATATATATATATATATATATATATATATATATATATATATATATATATATATATATTAGAAATGCATATTGATATTTACATAGCTTTATTCTTATATATATATATATGCATAGAAGACATAAAGTATACATATATATATATATATATATATATATATATATATATATATATATATATATATATATATATATATATATATATTATTGAATTACTTGTATATCTTGATATGATTAACATCAGTTTACGTTTTCTGTTAGATTTCTTCGTCAAACTATCCTATCCTGCTATAAATATTAAATTACCTTCATATAGAGGAAACTTAAAATCTAAGCAAATAACGATATATTTTCTTATAATATAGAAAACAAGAGAAAAAAGAATTTTATTAAAGTATGAAAGATTTAAGAATTGTTTCATATCAATGCGATGAATTCAAATCTAAATGCGCGTTGGCAGTTTGTTGAAAAAGTTTTTACTACATCGTGAGTCATGAATCTTGCAGTGTATGCTATGAATCATTAGAGCTTTTCATAATAAGATGGTACAGGATATCTTTTTGCTTTACATTAATGAAAAGCTATTTATTTATTTTTCCCATAACTTAATTCTATTCACTCTTAAATTACTCATAATAAATAGAAGCAATGAAATTAACATCCGTATACACTTCACACTCAAATACACACACACACACACACTCACACCCATTACACACACACACACACACACACACACACAACGTACACATAGGTAAAGCATGAGAAAACTATCCGGGAGGCGAAAGGAACGGAGTTTGAAAATATTTAGGTTAAATATATTCTAAAGTCTAAACAAAGCAATTTGAATCATATATTTTGGTTTTGCATATATATATATATATATATATATAAATATATATATATATATATATATATATATATATATATATATATATATATATATATATATATATATATATATATATATATATATATATATATATATATATATATAGTATATATATATATATATATATATATATATATATATATATATATGCATAGGAATTCACTCTCTCTGGTGACAGAGTTGTTGACGCTAAAGCATTGACGGGGTTTTCTATTGCATGCTCTTTAATTGAACATCAATTTCTGTAACATTCATGCTTTATGGCCTTTATTTCTTTATTTCATTTTGTTGAGCATCACCACTCATGCTCTAGACCTTATCGTTTTTTTCTTAACTAAAACCCAGGAGTTTAAACACTCCGAAAGCAAACTGTTCTGCGTTCGCTCTTACTGTCCCAATCCTCATTATGTAGTCAAATTATAATTAATGTTCGCATGAGGAAAACGATATTGTGTGTTCTCTTGTTTTAATTTGTAGTTTTCCGAATTTTCTTTTATTTTTCTTCCATTGTTTTCTTGCCAACGTAGTACTAAATTCATCTGTGTTGCTACTTACCTTCAAATTATACCGACTGTTCTAGATTCATTTACTTCCTAAATCCTAAATTATAACATAATTTATTGTCTTTATCGTTCTCTGAAACCAACATTCTTGGTAATTTTATAATTAACTGTTGCAAATGATTTTCTCTGGTTCCACAGTGCAGCTGATGAGCTCACCTATCGGCTATGGCTAATGTAGCTCCCTTCCTGAATCCCTCTTTGCCCTAGATTTAAACCTAAAATGCTGGTATACTTATACTATTAAGGTGTTTTAACCTCTGAATTTCTTCGATTGACTCCTTCTCAATGTATCCATTTTTTTCTCATCAAGTATTCCGTACTGACGATCTTCCCTCGACGAAGAATTTCCGAATTTTGATCGGACTTGCAGTCATATAGCTATAATTTCAAGTTTCATGTTACTACTTCGGTGGAAGGATTCCTTAAAATATATAGCAGGTAATTCTTTTTCATATAGACTAAGCAACAGCCTTTTTCCTTTAACTGAAACTCAACCTTTGAATAAGGGAAGCTACCTTCAGAAATTACTTTTTGTCTATAAACTTCAGGAATTTAAGCTACTTACTTTCATACTTTTTTTCAAAAAAAAAAAAAAGTCTCCTTCATACTGAAAACTCCTTTCTGATTCCTATTCTCCAAGCTCATTTTTGAATTTTCCTGAAAGTGTCAACTCTATTTTTGCTTAGAACTTCTCATTCCCTCCTCTTGTTCTCTCAAACGTCTCTGCATCTTTCATACATTTTGTTCAGATTTTCTATGTCCAGTTGTCAGACTCCATTCTTAATTAACTGCTATTATGCTCTTCATTTCTAATGCCATACAAGAGGGGGCTTAAACATCATTTCTATTATTTATTCAACTTTCATGTATCGTATCGAGGCGTTTAAGTTTTTCCTTCTCTGCTGGGTGTCGTAATAGTCAGGTCTTTTCCAATGGGAGGGTACCTTAAAAGAACTAACATATATATATATATATATATATATATATATATATATATATATATATATAATATATATATATATATATATATATATATATTATATATATATATATTAATATATATATATATAATATATATATATATATATATATATATGTCATAATATATATATATATTCAGATCTTTTTTTTATAGAGAGAGATATATAATAAAAAAAAAAATATATATATATATATATATATATATATATATATATATATATATATATATATATATAGGTTCTTTGTGATTTCGCCAACCACTAATTTTGTAAGGTTGGTAGTAATATCATAATATTGTTGTAAAACAGAAAGAAAATAGTTTAAATCTCGCAAAATATTTTAAATCTCGCAAGCACTTATGGTTCGCGAAAAGGAAAAGGTTTAGTACACGAAGAAAAGACCATATATTAAGGTTTTTTGAGCTTAGCGCATATTAATTTATATATAACATTGCATTTATTTAATACATTTTATAGATTTCTTTTACTGCTTGTTCAATATTGTTTATAATAATAATAATAATAATAATAATAATAATAATAATAATAATAATAATAATAATAATAATAATAATAATAATAATAATAATAATAATAATAATAATAATAATAATAATAATAATAATAATAATAATAATAATAATAATAATTAATAATTATAATTATAATTATAACTATAATTATAATTATAATTATAATTATAATTATAATTATAATTATAAGGCCAGCCTCTAGAAGAGCCACAATCCATATCTCAAAAACTACAATAGCTACAGGGAAAAGGAATACATTGTTGGAATCCTGGCAAAATTTTAGTGCGCAAAATGTAT
>JABUQX010001031.1:0-2500 GCA_015478945.1 Trachelipus rathkii
GAGAGATGGGTATGTAACCAAAAAATTTTGTAAAAAATATACTTTAACCCTTTCGTTCCCCACGTGGATTTAAATCTACATAACGTGATTTAGAATTTTCGACCTTATTCCCTGGTGCATAAGGACCATTTTTGCATGAAATGACTAGAGAAAAATCAGACAAACGCGAATATACTCTTAAATGTAAAAACAAAGCTGTCAATAGGCTTCTGGCCTTGATGAAAGACGGATGTGTGTCATTTTTTCGTCAGATGAGCAGTTTTTGTGTATTTTTGTTTCCATTTAGGTTTTATTTAATTTTGACTATTCAATTATTTTCTATGGCTAGATTTTTTTTCCAAAAGCATTATTTGGACTTTAAATGTCTAAATAAAAGTTTACGACGATAATTAAAATAGTTTATTTCAATTTTACAAACTTGTTTTCGGTGCCACGAAAGGTAATCATAGATCAATAGGTGTAAAAACACCCCCGAATTTATTACGTTATAAAACAGAAAACCAAAAAAAATTATTAAAAATGATTTTTTAAACGAAAATAAATTAAAAATAAATAAAAATAATAAAAATTTAAAAATATATTAAAAATTTAAGTTGAAAACAAAAATTAAATACAAAGAATAAATGTAAAATGAAACTTATAAAATAAAATATACCAAAGCGAATGTTTACTAACTCAGCACCTCACCGGCTCCAGCACCGGTCAGGTTATGACTCATTGCTCCACACTGCACCCCTACTCCTTTCTCCATCCTCCTCCTTCCTCCTTCTTCCTTCTCCATCTTCTTCTTGTTTGCCGTTCAGTGCATTTTCTTCTGGGGATCCCCAGACACACCTTTAACGAATACTTGCCACAACCCTCATATTCGAGTTCTACGACTTATAAACATTTATTTTGATACCAATATGGGACT
The DNA here is from genome assembly GCA_015478945.1 of Trachelipus rathkii. NCBI lineage: Eukaryota > Metazoa > Arthropoda > Malacostraca > Isopoda > Trachelipodidae > Trachelipus > Trachelipus rathkii. The sequence goes on from JABUQX010001031.1 coordinate 914, forward strand.
AAATGAATATTTATTAACTCGGCACCACACCGGAGCCAGCAACGGTGCCGTTGTCAACTCCGACTCCTCTGACTCAGACTCCTTCTCCGACTCCTTCTTTCTCTGACTCCGACTTCGACTCCTTTCTCCACTACTCTTATGCATTTCGTCCATTTTTTCTGAGGACCCCCATTTGGGGTGTCCCCCGACACCCATTACGAACTTGTAACTCACATATTCAAGATCTACGGGTTCGATAACATATATAAAGACACCAACTACTGATAAATAAAATGATAATTGAAAATAGCTGGAAAGGGCAAAAGAATCTATGCATGACGTGGATAGATTACAGGAAAGCTTATGATAGTGTACCCCATTCGTGGCTGAAGGAAATAATGAGCATCTACAAAGTTGATGGGAAAATAAAAAGATTCATGGAAAGGGTAATGGAAATGTGGAAAATTAATTTAAAGCTACCACACGAGAAAGGAATTATGAAAATAAAAAATATAAAAGTGAAAAGAGGGATTTTTCAAGGGGACTCCATGTCCCCCCTTTTATTTGTATTAGCCCTCAACCCCTTAAGTACTCTGATCAACAACTTAGAGAACGGGTACAGAATAAATAAAAGAACAGAGAAGAAAGAAAAGAGAATCTCTCATCTCTTCTACATGGACGATATAAAGCTGTATGCGCCGAGTAGAGGAGAGGCAGAGAGACAGATAAAGGTGGTCAGTGATTTTTCATCGGATATCAGAATGGATTTTGGATTGGAAAAGTGTGCGTTCATAGTTATGAACAAAGGTAGAAAGATACACACTGAAAACATCATGGTAAATAATATGGAAATCAAAGAACTGGAACAAGAAGGAACGTACAAATACCTTGGAGTAGAGGAATCGGACAGGATTGAAAACAAAATTATGAAAGAGAGAATTAAAAAGGAGTACATCTCAAGAGTGAAGAAAATATTAAAAACCGAATTGAAACCAAAAAACAAAATAGAAGCAATTAAGGTACTGGCAATGCCAGTAATGAGGTATAGCTTTGGAATTGTGGACTGGTACCAGCATGAAATAAATACTCTAGACACAACAACAAGGAAACTCCTCCATGCACACAAAATAATCTACAAAAACCAGTGCACAGCCCGTATATACATCCCGAGAGATGGAGGTATGGGAATGCCACATATAGATAGAACCCACAAAAATGAAATAGTAGGATTAGCAGAATATATAGAAGGAAAAGGAACCAAATACATTGGATGGTTAAAAGAACATGAAGATTGCAAGGCTGGAACAACTTCAATAACAAAAAAGGCAAATGATTACCTCCATGAATTTAACATCGATATAAGAACACAGAATGGATGGAATGAGAAAAACCTCAAAGAAAGAACTAAAATCTTAAAGAAAACTTATAAAACAGAAAGAAAGAAAGCCGATGCTATAGAATGGGAAGAACATAGGCATGCCCAACACTTTAAAAAAGAAGTACTGAACAAGGCCTTTATCAATAAAGAAAAATCTATAGAAACAATTGCAAGGGGATTTCTGAAAATAAATGACGAGAGAACTCTGATTACAGCTCAGGACTGGTGCC
>JABUQX010001031.1:17500-20000 GCA_015478945.1 Trachelipus rathkii
AAGGCTAGTGTTTTGGATGGTATTGCTTCTCGTGTTTTGAAGGAGTGTGCTTCTGAGCTGGTGCCTGCCCTCGATCAGCTCTACTCTCTATGCCTTAATTCTAACCAATCTCAAAAACGAGTAACAGCTCTGATCTCTCTAACTAGTGGCCTATAGCTCTAACTTGTATTCTTTTTAAAGTCTTTGAAATTCTCCTTAACTCTCATTTCCTGTATCATCTGGAATCTTATTCCCTTCTCTCAGATCATCAGTATAGCTTTCGTCGTTCGAGTTCAACTGATGACATACTTTTCTTCCTTAGGCCTATGTGGAGTCTTGTGTGGTGGGCGCTTGCCATATCGAAGGCTTTTGATTGTGCATGTGCATGGCACTCATCGCTACTCTCTAAGCTCCCTTTCCTTGTGTTCCCCCCTTGTCTTTGCTTTCTCATGTCTAGTTTTCTTTCAGGTTGTTCCATTTCGACTCTTGTTGATGGTGCGACCTCTTTCTCCTTTTTTGTTAATTATGGTGTTCCTTAAGGTTCCGTTCCATCTCCAAATTTATTCTTACTTTTCATCAGCGATCTTCTTATCTGCACTCCTTACTCTGTTATTCTGTTCATTCTTATGCCGATAACTAAACTTTACATTCTTCCACTCCTTTCAAATCTGCTCCCCTCTTTTTTCTTCTAGATTTGCCACTCATTTTCAGTTTTCAGATTCAATTCATGCCGATCTGAATGGAATTTCTCGGTGGGGTCAATGCAATATTCTGAAATTTTTAGCTCTTTAAAAACTCAACTTCTTCACATCTCCTTCTTAAAAATACCTCTCAGCTTTCCTATATCCTTCTACGGCTCTCTCTCTCTCTCTCTCTCTCTCTCTCTATATAATAATATATTATAAATATATATATATATATAATTAATATATATATACTATATATATATATATATATATATATATATAATAAGTATATTATATATATATTGGAAAATACAAGGGTATAATATCAGGGGTGAACGAGAGAGTGAGGGCGAAGGGAAGGGGTGGGAATAGTTATGAGGAAGAAGGTGTGGATAAGGTAAAAGTTGTGCAGGCAGGTGAAGTTTTCAAGGATAATTGTGGGTAAAAGTGAAATTCCCGGGGGGGAAATGTGGACTTTTATATGTGCATTATGCCCAGTGAATGGAGCGAGGGAGGAGGAGAGAGAAAGTTTTTGGAGGGAGTTGAAATGAGTGTTGGGAAAGTTTGGGGTAAATGATAAAATTTGTCTTTTGGGGATTTAAATGCAGGAGTGGGAAGGGAGGGGGTGGGAAGAATAGTAGGACCATTTTGGGGTAGGGGAGAGGAATGTTAATGGAGAAAGCCTGTTAGAGTTGTTGTGTGTTGAAAGAAGAATGATAGTGGGGAATACATGGTTTAAAAAAAGTGAAAATCATAAGTATACATGGAAGAGTGAGATAACGGGGGGGGAGGGCGGTACTGGATTATGTGTGTGTAAATGGGAAGGATAGAGGTAGATTACTAGATGTAAATGTATTTAGAGGGGCGGGGAGGGGATATCGGATCACTATTTGGTGGTTGCTAGGATAAGGGTGGGAGGAGAGGTGATGGTTAGGGAAAGGGGAGAAAAGAGGAGAGCAGAAGTGATAAAGGTGGAAAAATTGGAAGGAGACAGTGTGTAAGAGGGAGTTTAGGAGAGGTAAGAGGAAAGGTGGAGGAGACGTGAGAGGACGGGATTGGGGGAGGTGGAGGGGGAGTGGATGAGATTTAAAGAGGCAGTATGTGAAGAGGCTAGAAGGGTATGTGGAGTGAAAAGGGTGGGGGCAAGTAGAAGGAAAGGGAGTGAATGGTGGAGTGAGGAGGTGAAGGAGGTGGTGAAAAGGAAAAAGGAGGCTTATGTGAAATGGTTGGGAAGTAGGAGAGAGGAAGCTGGGAGGAATATAGAAGGGTTAGAGTGGAAGCAAAGAGGGCGGTAGAGAGGGCGAAGAGAAGAGCAAAAGATGAATGGTGTAGAAAAGTGACGGAAAATTTTGAATCAGGGAGCAAGATGTTCTGGAAAGAAGTGAATAAAATAAGGAAGAAGAAGGAGGGGTTGGGGGAGAGGATTAAGGGAGGAGATGGGGAGTGGATAGGAGGAGAGGAAAGGGTGAGGAAGAGGTGGGGGGAGTATTTTAGGGGATTATTGAATGAAGTGGGTGGGGGAGGGGAGGAAGTTTTGCAAGAGGTGAGAATGGGGAGTGGACTGGGGAGGGAGGGGGAGGATGAAATACAAATGGAGGAAATTATTAGGGCCTTGAATAAAGGAAAAAAAGGGAAGTCCGCAGGTCTGGATGGTGTGAGAATGGAAATGTTGCAGAAGGGAGGTATAGGGGTGGAGGAATGGCTGTATAGGTTATATAATATATGTTGGAGGAGTGGTGAGGTACCACAGGATTGGGAGGATGGTTGTTTGGTTCCCCTGTATAAGGGGAAAGGGGATAGGATGGAATGTGGGAATTATAGAGGTATATGTCTTT
>JABUQX010001032.1:7500-12500 GCA_015478945.1 Trachelipus rathkii
TTTGTCTCTATGAAAATTAAGTTAGTTGGGGGCTTGGGATGGAGAGGAAGGTGATACGAAAGGCAGTAGTAAAATTAAGAGTGCGAAGTTAAGTGAAGGTAATAAGGATAAGTATTGAAGAGCGCTCGCTATAACGGTTGAATGTGAACAAGTGATCCCTAGGCAAATCTGGGCACAAATGAAGGAAGCAATGTTAGTAGTGCAAAGGACGTGTGTGGATGTGCTAAAGTAGGAAGTAACAAATGGTAACAGCGAATGGTGGAATGAAGAGGTGATGAAAGCGGTTAAAAGTAAAAAAGAAGCGTGGTTGAATGTACTAAAAGCAAATGATGAAGATTCCAAAGAAGATGCTTGGAATTATATAAGGAGGAAAAGAAATACTAAAAGGTTGTTTACGTAGGAGAAAACAAGAGGTAAATGAAAAGTTTGGAAGGAGGATAATGAGGACATACAAGGAAATAGGAAACTCTTCTGGAAGGAAGCGCGAAGGTTAAGAATGAGAATACGGGGAATCTGCTTAGAATAATGAATAGGGCGGTGCTTTTGTAACTGATGAAATGGACGTGAGGGGATGTGGTGGAAAGAAACACTTCGAAAATCTGCGCCCAATATTAACAGTAATGATGAGGTGTTAGTGATGTGTGCGGTTTTGATGGTGCAAAGAAGGAATAGGTATTGGGGATGAGGTTATAAGTAAGGAGGAGGTAATGGTAGGGTGAGAAAGTTGAAGAAGGTAAAATCTGCAGGTATAAGATGAAATTACTGGTGAAATGATCAAGCGGAGGCGAGTGGTGATTGATTGGATTTGGAAGTTTGTTATAAAGCGTTTATGGAGGGTATAGTTCCCCAGGGATGGAGGAGAGCGTAATAGTTACCTTTGGTTATACAGGGTAGGGATGAAAAGGGACTGTAGAAATTTATAGGGGCAAATAGTTATTAGTGTTGTAGGGAAGGTATGCTGGTATTTTGGGTCGAAAGAGGTTCGTCGAGTGACTGAGGGACTGATTGTGAAGAACAAGGTGCGTTTAGGAGTGGTAGAGGATGTGTGGATCAATTCTTTTACATTGAAACAAATGATTGAGAAAATGAGGGAGAAGAAGAATAAAATTGTATTAGGTTTAATGATTTGGCCACAGGCGTATGATAGAGATTTTATAGGGAAGCGTTCTGGCAAGGATGTTAGTTGTATATGGTGTTGGGTGGTAGGCTTCTGAATGAATCAATAGTATGTATGACGATAGTGAAGTCGTGTGTAAGAATATGTGTCAATGTGATTGGTTTAGGATTAATAGCCGAGTAAGACAGGGGTTTGTGTTATGTCTCCTTGGTTATTCATTTGTAATAATGGATGGGTTATGAAGAATGTGGGTGGGGGAATTGGCAGGAATGGTGTTAAATGGTGGAGAATGGAGTTGAGTGGAGGGTGCCCTACCTATTTTATATGCGGATGATTTGGTTCTGTGTTTCAATCTGAAGAGAGCGTTTGAGAGGATGATAGAGAAGATTTTGGCGGGTGTGTGAAAGGAGGGGCTTGAAAGTAAACGTGGCTAAGAGTAAGGTTATGGTTGTGGTGAGGACACTCCCAGTGTGAAGTTATGTAGATGGTGAGCAGCGTTAGAACAAGTGTCTGAGTTTAAATATTTAAGGGTATATTGTTGGATGAGAAGGGAACTGACGATGCAGAAGTGGTAGTAGGAAAGTTGTGAATGGCAGGAAGGTGGCTTGGTGTGCAATTAAATCGTTAGTGAATGCAAAAGGACGAAGTCTTGAGTGCGCTAGGGTTTCATGAGGGTATGTTGTTACCTTGTGTTATTGTATGGTCTGAGACTTATGGTCTGGACATAGTATACGTCTAAAGTTCAATTGTGTTCAGATGACAATCTTAGGGGTGTGCTGGGTGTGTAAGAAGAATTGATAAAGAGAGCAATGCGGTGTAGATGAGTGGTGTGGTGTGAAGAATGGTAAATTGAGAGAATAAATGACAAGTAATGTTGAGATGGTGGTCATGTGGAAGGAATGAATGATAGTCGGTTGGTTACGCGGATGTATAGTGGTGAGTGGTTTGGGAACCGACCGGCTGGGAAGAACCCGAAGAATGAAAGGTGGATTGAGTCCGGTGAACGAATGTCGAAGGAGAGAATGTGAGTTTGGCAAGAGCGAGCATACAAGGTGCATGATCAGGAGGAATGGCGGGGGTTTTGGTATGGGGCATGGTTGTGGCCCACTGGGCCAGGGGATGAATCCTTACATTGACGATTTACATAAGTGAGGGTCCGTCGGGTCCATGATGCTCTAGGGTGGATTTTCTGTCTGTGACGAGCTCTCACTAATCAATGGTATGAAGGGGGCGGTAAGGCTGGGCTTCTTTCGACGTTTGTCATGTTCCCCCTGCTTTCTTTTCCGATGCTTGTACAGGCACCTTACCCCAATCTGGGGCAAAGAGGAAGGTGAAGAAAGAAAGAAAGAAAGAATTCAAAACACCATATACACCTGTATCCTCACTGTATCTATAATAATATATATAATATATATATAATATATATATATATATATATATATATATATATATATAATATATATATATATATTATATATATATATATATATTCATATATATATATATATATATATATATATATATGATATTGCAGTTTGCGATAAGCAAATTTTCAGATGGGTGCAGACATGGACTTTAAAGAGCAAGACTAAATACAGCAGGAAAAACAGATGATGGCAAGGAGTTCCACAGAACGGAAGTGGCAGGAGAAGGAGCACCAGAACGAGCGATTCTGGGGTTTTCAATACTCACACAAAACTCATGCAAGTGTAAGACACCCATTGTGTTACGAGGGCAACGCAATGGTGGTGAAATACGAGAGTCAACTCCCTCGAGCACCTGCCCTTGTAAACCTATAGTAAAGTGATAAGGCACCAACGTCACGTCGTAAAGAGATAGAGGGTCAGGAAGTTGAGAAAGTAGGGGACAGTTTAATAGTTTCTTAACCTTAGACTCAATCCTATCGAAAAGAAGGGTGGAGCCGGAGTTCCCCAAATGTGAAAACAGTACTCCAGACAAGGGCGGATAAGACCTTTTTATATAATTGGAATAGCTAGCTGAGGAAAAAAACTTTCCGCAGCCTAAACAGAACTCTCAGCTTCTTTGAGGCCCCCTTAGTAACCGTTGTAATGTGAGGCTTACCAAAACAATTTATTGTGTGTATTCAGACAAGAATATTTATGTTGCAAACAGGTGAGACGTTAGAGACGTTAGAGCCGTCGAAGGAGATAGGAAAGTTGGGAGGCGATTTTGAGTGAGAGATATAAAGATGTTGAGTTTTTTAAAAAGTTGAATTTTATGATGTTGCTGTGACTCCACCGGGAAATCCCATCCAGATCCACAGGAATAGAATCAAAAAGTTGTAAACGTGACGTAATTCTAGATGCAAAAGAGGGAGCAGATTTGAAATGAGTAGAAGAATGGATAGTTGAATCATCGGCGTAAGAGTGAACAGAGTTAGAAGTGCAGATGAGGAGATAGTTGATAAAAAGTAAGAATAAAGTTGGAGATAGATCAGAACCTTGAGGAAAACCACAATTAACAGGAAAGGAGGAAGAGGTCGCTCCATCAACGAGTACTGATATGGAAGAGTTAGAGAAAACTGGATAAGAGTAAGCAAAGAGGAGGAGGAAACTCAAAGGAAGGGAGCTTAGAGAGCAATGACGCGTCCCATTCTCAGTGGAAAGCTTTTGATATTTCAAGCGCCACCATACAATATTCACCATAATCCCTAAGGGCAGAAGACCATAAATCAGTGAGATAGGAAAGTATGTCACTAGTTGACCTTGAGTGGCGAAGGCCATGCTAATGATCTGAAAGAAGGGAATGAGACTCCAGATGATCCAGAAAATGAGAGTTAAGGAGAGTTTCAAAGATTTTAGACAGAAGACAAGTGAAAGCTATAGGACGATAGTTTGAAGGATCAGAACGGCTACCCTTTTTCTGGATCGGCTGAATATATGAGCGTTTCTAACATTGGGGAAAAATATTAGTATTATGGCACAGAGAGTAAGGTTGAACAAGAACAGGCTCCAACTCAGCTGCACACTCCCTCAGAATACGGATTGGAATGCCATCCGGACCACTAGCCTTCCTAACGTTCATAGGTCTCGCGATCCCATACACCTGATCATGTGTAATTACAGGTAGAGACATGGGATGCCTGAGAAGAGAAGGCGTAAGAGGAGGGATGACAGAATCGTCGAGAATGAAAAAGGAGGCCAAAAAAATTGGCCTTTCAGAAGGAGCGTTAGCTACAGATCCGTCAGAGCGAATAAGGGTAGGAATGGCAGATTTACAAAAGTTATTAGAGATGACTTTGGCAAGTGGTCAGAAATTTTTATCATTAGGAAAAAAAGGAGATTGACACAGCTTCTTTTAGTGAAAGTGCGCTTAGCCTGTCGAATAATATCCCCTGCAGCGATTCCTAACAGAATGAAAATTAGTAAGAGTGATAGGAGAACGAGTGTTTTCCATGCCCGATAAGCTTTCGCCAGTATCTCGACGAGATCTACTCAAATCGGTGGATTAAAAAGGGAGGTTCGGTTTCATGGCCTCCAAGTTCCTCCAACCCCTCAACCCTTTAGATTATCATTTATGGGGCCACCTAAAGGTACTGGTGTACAGGAGCCATATCCCCGATGTCGGGAACTCTTCAGCAACGTATCCAAGACGGTTTTGATCATATCCACGAGCACGTGGGAGCACTACAAAGAGTGTGACACTCCATGATGAGACATGTAGAAGCTTGCATCGCATAGGAAGTGTCGCAATTTGAACACCTACCATGATTTGGACTAGGATGTTGAACTACCTATGGTTACTATGTATGCAATAAATAAATAAGCAAATAGTGTTTCAGTATGTTTTCAACCAACCTCAGCAACGGGGAGTGAGGGCTTATATCTCCTCAACCGTGCATTTCCCGACCTATGTTTATTAA
>JABUQX010001032.1:15000-17500 GCA_015478945.1 Trachelipus rathkii
ATATATATATATATATATATATATATATATATATATATATATATATATATATATATATATATATATATATATATATTTATATATATATTTATTTATATATATATATAATATATATATATATATATATATATATATATATATATAGTTCTGGGAATGTGAGAAGAGAACATGTGAATAACTGTCCTGTTTGTATTTTGAATGCGGAGAATGTGTTGTTAAGGAAAGAGATGGCAAGGCTGAGTGAAAATGTGAATGATTGAATGATTTGAGTTGAGAAAGGAAGGAAGTGTTAGGAAGAACGTTAGTGGGGATGTCGAGGCGAGGAGGGAGTCTGATACAGGGGCAGAGAGGACTAGTGACTCACCTAGGCAGGAATATGAGAGGGAAAAGGCTAAAGTAGTAATTAATAGGTCTGCATGTGAATGGAGGGTTATAGATAATAGAAATAAGATTACGATCTCAAAAGTCAGTCAGCCTGTGACCTGCAGTAACAGGTTTGATTGTCTTCCAGATGGGGAGGGATCAGAGAGGGTCAATGGTAATGTTGGGTTTTCCAAAAGGAAGGCTGAGAAATTTCTAATTATAGACTCTATGATACGATACCTAGATAGGACTTTTCAAAATACAGGTAGAAGGAAACGATTAAAAGTATGTTATCCAGGTGCCAAGTGAATGATATCGTGAATAGGATATATAGAGATTTGAGTTCACAAATGTTGATTTAAATGTGATTGTGCATGTGGATGCAAATGATATAGAACATAGAAGGTTATAAGAATTAATAGCAGATTGTAGGAGGTTGATTCAGAGGATGAAAGCTAGTGGAAGGAGGTGAATGATTTCCGGGATTTACCTAGGTTAGATTCAGGTCAGGAATGAGGAAGTTAGGCTCTATGTGTAAATGAAAGAGTTAGGAAATTATGTTTATCAGAAAATATTACTTTTTTGGATTTGTGGAGAGAATTTCTAGACAAAGATCTTTTTTCAGTAGATGGAGTTCACTTGAGTCGTAAAGTGTGAGATTTTCGTGCCAGTTGGAAACTTGTCTATCAAAAAACTAGGTAAAGTTGGGAGTGATGGGTTAAATCTTCATATGAATAATTAATTATAGGAATGGAAACTGTAATAGTGGTGAGGTAAATAGAACTAGCGTTGTTACATGCTCAAATAAAGATTATATCAATAAAGGTATCAGCATTTCAAATATCAAATACTTTTACACAATAAAAGAGATAAGCTGATTAGTTATCCCATAAAGGAGAATCTAAACATTATTTGTATAACTAAAGCATGGGTGAATGAAGTATTGTATAGAGGCTCCTTTCAGGATATGAAATTGACGGATATTTACTTTATTTATACCAGGATTACCAGCGTAGGAAAAAGGGTGGTGTTGAGTCATGTAGTTTAAACCAATATTCAAACATTAATGATAACATTAAAAACTAATCACTGTGTGAATCTGTGTGGCGTAGATTACTCATATTTACAATAAATCATCCAGAATAGGGGCATTTTATAGACTTCCTGGCCAGAGTCAAGAATTAGACGCGGATATGGTGAAAAAAATTGAGGCAGCATGCCACAACAAAGAAAAGGTATTGTCATAATGGGTGATTTTAATTTTCCTGGCATTCAATGGGATACATTGTCTAATATGGATCATAGTAGCTCTTTATTTATAAATTGAATACTAGACAACGTTTTGAGCCAAATGGTCGATGAACCTACAATACATGATGCACTATCAGACTTAATATTAACTAACGATGAAAATATGGTGGATGAGGTCTAGATTTGAAGAGGAATTTAGAATTATGTGCATCATAGATATAAATTAGATTTAAAGAATGCTGATATCTGGCCCAAAAATTGCGAAGTTAAAAAGAAAAGATCTTAGATTTCCGAAATAGTGATTTTGCCAAATTTTGAGACTTGCTTAGTATAATTGACTGGAAAAAAAAGAGTTTAAAAATCAAAACTGTAATGAGTGAGTTCCTATGATTCATGACAACCTTATCGGTCCATATTTCCTACCAGAGTATCTGAACGCTCAGACATACCTGCAATTCGTTTGGGATGTATTGCCGGACCTTGTAGAGGACGTTCCTCTGGGTAGCCGTTTGCCAGTATCTCGATGACATCTACTCACATCGGTAGATTGAGCGGGGAGGTTCTGTTTCATGCCCTTCAAGCTCCCCAACCTCAACCCCTTAGATTATATCACAGGCCTGCGACCAAAATTGTATCCTGGGGGTTTTATAGGTGGTTGTTAATGAAATTTGTCTCCTAAATCAAATCAAGCATTCATATTGCTCAATCAGGTCTAGTTTTTAAGATACAGACCGAGCTCCCTAGATGGCATTAGAGAGCTCAGACTCTAGCTCACCGCGGGCGCGAGTGGTTGTGTGTTGCTTGCTCACTCTCCAACTAAGTGTTCTTACTTTAATCCATGACTGTTCTCATCTAGGAACAGTGTTTAAAGTGTATTTCTAAAGCT
>JABUQX010001032.1:22500-45490 GCA_015478945.1 Trachelipus rathkii
AGAAGCTACTTCGTGTTAAATTCAATCAGTAATTTTGATTTTTTTTTTATCATTATTCGTTTTTAAGTGATAATTTTCTCATGTTTTTCCAGTTTTTATATTCTTCAATAATCCAACCAAATCTTTTTGCCTTCTCTCGTTTATCCTTAAAATTAGTGTTTCCTGATCTTTTCTCGAAAAGATAGAATCTTACTCAGAAAGTTCTAGTATGATGAAAAAAAAAAATCTTCCTCTACAGTATTGCTACTTGATTCCTTTCTTTATTAAAGTTGATGATGGCCTGTTTTTGGGCGATCAGTTTCCTTCTTTCTACCCCCGTATATTTCTTATTAAACTCGTATTTCATTACATCATTTGCACCAATTATTTCATTATCCACAACATATTTCCAGAAGTCCGTTTTTTACCTTCCTTTTCAGGTATTAACATACCTATGTAGTAGCTTATCCATTAAAGTTATCGTTTCTGTTACTTTGGTCCAGTCCCCATTCCCTTCTCCTCAACTTTGTTCATCTTCTCACGTTATTGATCTATTCCTCTCTCGATTTTTTAATACTTTCGTGTTTTTATCGGAGGTTTTTATATTATTTATATTGTTGCTAATTACTGGCAAATTCTGTGCATCCAGTTATGCTTTCCAGTTTGATTTTAATCTATTTTCCACCTCGTTGTTCATTATAGTAATATTTCACTTTTTATTTTTTTTTATATTTTATACCAACATATTTCTCGTTTCGTTAGTATGTGTTCCTTTTTTTGGGAACATCTTGTGTCTTCCGTATGTTACGCACCAGAATTATCTCTTTTTTTTCTATCCACCGTATATTCCAATCTATCACCACTCTACGTTGTAGGGTTGGCATTCTTATTTTGGATTTTTTGGTTTTATGATGATCGGAGAAGTCTTAGCCTCTCTGTGACGATTCATAGTTGAATTGGGGTATTAGGTGTTAAAATCCTCACACCTTACTGGTGTATTTTATCTATTCCGGGGAGGATAATTTGATGCCATCAGAGCTCACGTCCCCCTCATCTCCTCTAAAAATAGGTAGGGCCCGGACCAGGTCTCCGTAGTGACCTGGCACTTAATATTTTTTATTTTATTCTTTTCCATGGATAGTTTCCAGTAATATCCACCACATATTGTGGCTTCATGTCTACTGCCTTTTATCGCAGGAAGACACATTCTTTGGGGGGCGGTATATCTTCCGACCTCACCGTGTTCCCTGAGTCCCCCCGCTCGACAACCAACAGTTCTCGATGCTATAAGCAGTTGTACATTTTAAATTTCATTGATATTCATTACACGCAAAACTTGCACATCGGCACTTAAAATATTTTTAGTTCGAGAGCAGCATGTGAATTCTTATGTTTCTCTTCTGATTACATTTCATAAGCTGACTCAGATTTTATTTCTTGGTTTCTTGTATCTCGATGCTTAAGCATGTTGCCCTTAAGATCCTTCCGATTACAAACTCATAGCAAATGTCACATTTTAAATGGTTACAACTCTTCTGATGAAGGTCATTTTTCATATCATTTGTTATTCATCTGAATACATCGCATAGGCTGCACCAGAACTTTATAATATAACTTGTATCTCGATTGCTTAAGCATTGTGCTGTTTAATTTTCCTTTACTGATTACACTATAGCTGCACTCAGCACTTAAAATAATTTTATATTTTTCGTAAGCTGGATCTTTTAATGTGATATTAAAATTACTTTTAATAACTGCACAGCAGAACATTAAATTAAACTTTGTAATCTCGATGGCTTACAGCATGTGCTTTTTTTAAGTTCCTTTTCATTACACTCTATATTGCACTCAGTCACATTTAAATAATTATGTTATTAATTGTATGGATTAAGCATGATTTTGTGTTCTTTATGCTACTCTATTATGATTACTTCAAAGTGCACTCAAACATTTAAATCAACTTTGTATCTCTCGATGCTTAAGCAAGTGCTGTTTTAAGTTTCCTTTATGATTACACACATAGCTGCACTCAGCACATATTAAATAATTTGCAGTTTGCTGGAAGTATCAGTATGTGATTTTAAATTGATTTTCCGGAATACATTTCATAACTACATTATGCTCACATTTAAGCTTCTTTCTTTATATTATAAATGCATTTTTAAATGATTTTTAACGACTTTGTTTTAAAAACTTAACATTACATAATATTTGAAAATTGAGGTTTTACACTCAGAATAATTCATTATCATTGCTTTGATTATCTGCGCTGCTGTTGCCTGAGGTCTTCTTCCTAAAGAACTTTTCATTTTGGAATCCTTTCCTACTTCCCAACAATCGATAGTGAGTGTCTGAAACAAAAAGAATAATTATAATTATGAATGAGAGAAGAAAAAACAAAACTTTAGCAAAATATCATTATGTCATCAAATAATTTTCCTTTTTATAAAATTATTGTTATTAAATTTAAGACAAATATTAAAATTTTATCATTAAGGAAAATATTAAAATTTCTGAATAAGTAAAGAAGGAGGGGGACAAAAAATATGAAAAAAAAAAAAAAATTTTTAATTTTTTAAATTTAGATATATATAACATTTTAAAATTTATTTGAAACAAGCTTAACAGCAAATATTCTAACTTAAAAGAATTAATTATTGCACGATTTATAAATTTAAGTCCAAATTGCTCAATTGCAAATTATATATATATTTATAAATATAAATATATAATAATATAATATAATATATATATAGAATATATATTATATTAATATATATATATATTAATTATTATAGATATATATAGTAATATATAATATTATTATATATTATTATTACGAATAATATATTAAATAATTATAAATATATATATATATATTAATATATATATATATATTATATAATAATTATATATATATTATATATAATATTATTATTTTATATATATATATATTATTATATATAAATATATAATAATATATACGATATATATATATATATATACGATAAAAAAATATATATATATTAATAATATATATTATATTATATATTATATATATAATATATATATATATATATTATAAATATATTTATATTATTATAATATATATTAATATATATATAGGATTATTATATTCGAATATTCGGTATATATATATATTTATTCGGTATATTAAAACAATTAAAAATGAAATACATAGATTAACAAGAGAAATAATGGTTTAAATATGAATAATATATATTATATTATATATTATATATATTATATATAATAATATTAATATATATATTTTTATAATAAATTATATATATTATGTTTATTTTATATATTATATTGATATATATATTAATAGATTATATAATAGTATAATTATATAATATTAATATATATATTAAATATATATATATTATTATAATATATATATTATATATATATTATATATATTATAATTATATTATATATATATATGTATAGTACCCTATATATAAGAGGAAGGAGTGATGAAAAAGGAGGAAGGCTGTAGAAGAGTTGGTAGGGAAATAAGTTGTGTACTGCGAGTGTTGTTAGTGGAAGGTCCACCCCTATCGCCTCGTCATCTCCTTGGTCCCATCCAAATGAGCTCGCCCCGACGCTACTGAAGGCACTGCACTTGCGGCAAAAGAACAAGGTGCGTTTGGGAGTGGGCTAGGAGTGGAAGAGGATGTGTGGATCAATTACTTTCCATTGAACACACACACCCATGATATGAGAAAACTGCACGTGAGATAGAAGTATATAAATTCGCTCCATTCTAGGTTTTCATGGCATTCCATGCAACAGCGTTAATGATAGAGTTGTTAATAGGGAAGAGCGTTTTTATGCTAGGTTAGTAGTTGATATATGGTGTTAATTATGGTGTAGGCTTCTGAATGAATCAAAAGTATTGTATCGAGAGAGAGTGAATGTCTGTGTCCCCTGTAAGAACCTATAAAATTGTCAATGGGATTGGTTTAAGATTAATAGCGGAGTAAGACAGGTTGTGTTATGTCTCCTTGGTTATTAACTGCTGCTATATGATGGGAGCGTTTATGAAAGAAATTCTGATGGTGGGTGATGGCCAGGGAAATTGGTGTTAGAATGGTGGAGAATGGAGATGAGTGGAGGTGGACCTAACCTATTATATGCGGTAATGATTTGGTTCTTTTGTGGCCGCGAATCTGAAAGAGAGTTATGAGGAGGATTGGTAGAGAAGATTTAGGACAACAGGGTGTAAAAGAGGGGCTTGAAGTAAACGTGGATAAGAAGAGTAAAAGGTTATGGTTGTGAGTAGGACAGTCCTCGTGAAGTTATGTTAATGGTGAGCAGCTGGAACAAAGTATCTGAGTTTAAATATATTGGATATGTTGGATGAGAAGGAACGGATGATGCAGAGTGTAGTAGGAAAAGTTGTGAATGCAGGAGGTGGCTGGTGCCAATTAAATAGTTGGTTGAATGTAAAGGGACTAAGTCTTGAGGTGCTAGGGTCTTACATGAGCGGAAGATGTTGTTACCTGTGTTATTGTTATAGTAGTGAGACTTGGTCTGGAATAAGAATATAGATCTAAAGTTCAATGTGTTCAGATGGACAATCGTAGGGGTGTGCTAGGGTGTGAGAAGAATTAATAAAGTGAGGAATGAACTTATTTGAGAGTGAGAGTTGTGTGGTGTTGAAGAAAGGGGTAAATGAGAGAAATTAAATGAAAGTATGTTGAAAAGGTTTGGTCATGGTATTTGTCATTGAAAGGTAGAATGATAGTAGGTTGGTAAGCGGATGTATAGTGGTTGAGATGTGTTGGGAACCGACCGGCTGGGGACAGAAGAGAAAGTGAATTGAGTCGGTGAACGAATGTCGTGAAGGAGAGAAATGTGAGTGGCAGAGGCGAGAATAAAAGTGCATTATAGGAGTGAATGTCGGCGGGGTTTTGTATGGGGGTCATGGTTGTGGCCCACCTGGGGAGGGGGAATGAACCCTTAATTGGACGATTTACCAGTAGGGTCGGCGGTCGCGAGGGCGTCCGCATGATACATCTAGGTGTGATTTTTCTGATACGTGTGAACCGAGCTCTCACTAATTAATGGTCAGAGGGGGCGATAAGGCTGGGCTTTACTTTTCGACGTTTGTCATGTCTCCTACTGCTTTTCTTTTCGATGCTTGTACAGCACCTTTACCCCCAATCTTGGAGGCAAAACAGATAGGTTGTAAGAAATCATGGGGCGTGTATTAGGAATATATATATTAATAGATATAAATATATATATATATTATAATATATATATATATATATAATATTATATATATTAGTGATAGTATTTTATTATATTATTTATTTATATGGGTGCACCTACTGTCATTGCATTTATATTTTATATATATATATTATTAATTATATATACTCTATAGTTTATATATATTAATAAATATAGGTAGGTATATATATATTAGTGGTTATAGGGAGGTAATTATACTTATAAATATATATTATACCCCCTAGGTATATAGGTATATATAGGTATATATAGTATATAAGTATATATAATATAAGTATATATATATATATATTTATGATATAATATGTAATATAAAATATATAATCATATAAATAACCTTATATATATATACTAGTATGGTATATATATAATATATTAAATGAGGATTAAATATATATTATAGAGTATATATATAACTTAAATATTATTAATATTTATAATATACTAATTATTATTATATATATATAATAATATATAACTTTAAATTATGATATATAGTAGAGCGAGCTAATACATTATATGAGTAGTATTTCTAATATTATATAATAATATATATATATATATAAAAATCACCTATGGTATAGTATGTAGTAGGCGCATAACGTATATATGATATATATATATAGTTATAGGTAGTATATATATATAATGGGCGGGCGGAAAGGTAGTTTTTTCGACTTGCGTCATATTGTTCTTCTACTTTTCTGTTCTGTGCCGGTGTCTGCTACACACCTCACCCCAATTCTCGAGAGAATAGGGGATGATGATATAAAAAAAGAAATTAGCAAAATCTTTTAAATTTCCAAATTTGACTTTTTTTGAAAAGGCTAATCCCTTTGGTCCATATTATAGTTGGATGCAGCAGATGTCATTTTTTTCTCATTCTAATATTGTTACAAACAAACATGCCTTTAACGCGGATCTAAGTAAGTTGCAATAGGAAGACGGTCTTAATTTCCACAAAAACCAAAGCGTTTTTCGTTCTCTAGATTATTTTTTATTCATTCTTTTAAACCGTCATCATTTTGATTTAAAGATGGCGCAAAATGCTTCCTTAGCGTTGAGATTAATTTTATATCGGAGACAGAAGCTGTAGAGGCGCAGATTTTTATTTGCATCCCTAATCTCATGTGACTCTGTTGACTCAAAATGTATTATGAACAGGCTGTGAGGGATTCAGAGCTATCATTACATCAGTTGTATTTCCGCCGCAGTCCCCCATGTCTCTCATTTTATAAGTTTGTCGTTTAGATTCATCTTACGATTTTTCTGTATTATAAAGATTCTGTTACCCACAAGAGCAGGAGTACAATAGAGCAGTTCCCCGCAACATCCGAGGACCAAAACGCGGAGCGATTCTTTAATAATGTCGGCCGACTGCTCCCTCGGGATGGCAGATGTTACCTGCATCACTATATCATAAGGCCTAAAAATCTATGAAACATTCGTAATTTAATTAAAAATACATAATCACATTTAATACAACATATAAAAACATTAAAATTTTATTTAAAAAAAATGCAAACTTTTTTAATTTTGAGAACTAATGAGTTAGAAAAGCAATGTTCGCTCATTATAATAAAGATAGTTTAAGAAAGGTGATGTGATAGACTGGAGATTTAAAAAAAAAATAGAAAAAGTGAGCGAGAGCAGAAGAGTTGATAAGAAAATCCCTAGACTCCACCCATCAATAGAGAAAAATTGCGTGTGTGGAAATCCTCTGATACGGAACGTAATCTTCATTAATAGGACAAACAACACTATATGTAGCAAGCACAAAAGGTGCTCTGAAGTAGTTCTAACTCCGCCTCAGCTCAACTAACCATTTAGAAACATGTGATAGAAACAATAAGATCATTCAAGAAAGATCACAAGAATAAGAAACACCAAACAAGAATACAGATAGTACAAGGTTGAAGATTTAAGCTTTCAAAAATGTAATGTGGAAAACTTTGTCAAGTAGATAGGTTAAATAAATGAATTATTGAGAACCTGAATGTTACCAAAGATCAGAGGCAGTTATTCTAAAGCCACCGATCTAGCAACTATTATTGCCTCTGGTTTGGTTGCCTTCGAAATTGAAAAGAAAAACTCAGGGAAGTTATCAGCATAAGAGAGGATAAGAGAAAAGGTGGGATGGACAGACAGACAGGATATTTATGAACATGAGAAAGAGAGTCAAAATTAGAACCCCAAAATTAATTAAAAAATTTATTCATTGCGATATAGCCACTCACTGGTTGGAGAGAAAATCGGTGTTAAACTTACAAGAAAAAATAATAAGGATAGAGATACCAAGAGAAAATAAATCTTTGCACTAACTTCATCGAAAGGATTCCACACGTACAACAACACAAAAAAGATTCATCAAACCGAAGAATAAAGAACTAAGGGTCAGAGAGAAGGAAATTCGAAGGGATTCCACACGTACAACAACACAAAAAAGATTCATCAAACCGAAGAATAAAGAACTAAGGGTCAGAGAGAAGGAAACGATTTCCAGTTGGACATTATTTACAAAAGTCATACTCACGATCAAGATAAGTTTAGAAAAATTATCAAGTTTCCAAAAATATCAGTTTAAAGTGCATTCGAATATTTTGGATAAACAGAGGTTAGAGAAATACGACAATAGTCGAGGTATGAGGGTTTAAATAGGTCCGCCTCTTTCAACACAGGTTGAGAAAACACAACTTTTCAGAACGAATTGTAGTGATGCTTAAGTCAAGACTGCTCAAGAATTGGGTAAAATAATAAGGAACATGCGTGTTTACAAATCAAATTGCCCAGAATCTTTAAGAATACTGAATGATTCAGCCCCCACTGTGGTTCGACTAGTATGAGAAAAGCCCAACTACTCAGTCATGTGTACACTGAGACTCAGTCATGTGTACACTGAGACTCAGTCATGTGTACACTGAGACTCAGTCATGTGTACACTGAGACTCAGTCAGGTGTACACTGAGACTCATCAATGTGTACACTGAGACTCATTCGATGTTGTACATCTGAGATTAATAAAAAAAGCATCAACATTTTAAATAAGAAGATGCTAAAGCTTTAAAGAGGAAGCCACCCCATAATTACCCAAACTCGCCCACCCCTCGGGAGCATATTATATAAAATTGGGAAATCATGTAGTAAACAACAATTTTAAATTATACAATAAGAAAAAACAAAAGGGTTTGTAAAGAAAAAGAGGAGAAAAAGCTAGAATGGTAAGACGGCGCTAAAAACATAAATATTTTTCTTATCAGTCACAATCCTTTCACCAACCTCTTGCGGTGAATTATTTTTTATATCTAGTTGATGGAAATTATCAGCTTTTTTAAGAGTTTACCAAGTGGAAATTATATTACTTGATGAAAAATTTCTCCAACTTTTTCAAACAGTTTACATTCCAGTTTTGCAGTGCAGAGTCCGAAGAGAATTTGCCCTGACATGAGATCCTCAGCCACTTTAATCAACTTAAATTTCTTTGTGATTTATTTTATTTCTAATTCTATTTTAACTTATTTTTAAAGTTTATCCCAATTTGTGTCACTATTTCGATCCAATTATAATGCCTTTAAAAGTCAACATCATATAATGAATTTTTATTTAGAAGTGAAGCCCCTATTTTTTTAAAATCTACATTTCATTTTCATTTCAGAGGTACCAAGTTTCACGCCCACTCTCTTTCCCAAAGAATTTCACTCAGCCTTTCATTCAATTACAGTATATAAAAGGGTACAAATTTTGACTGGGAAAGGAACGGAAGTTTCTATGTTCACCCTAAGTTACTCTTACATGAAAGAAGGATTTGCAGTTCAGGGGAGTCTGGATGAAGTTAAGTGCAAAAGGAGGTCAACCCTGTCCCAATGCCTGAAACCGAATAAAAGGTAATTGAAAGGGTAGGCCTACTCCAATGCCTCAAACATCATTCAAGAAATTTTTCTTATTCAAGCAACGCATTAAGAGTGGAAATCTCGGCTATTCATATGCTCCATCCTTCATTGATATTTATTTCCTTTTATTCTGTCCTTTCTATCGGGGAATGAGCAAGGTACAGACGTCTTCGGAGATTACTTTGTTCTACTACTTTTCTGTTTCCGGTGTATGCTGCGCCCCTCACCCTCAATATTGGGAAAGGAGGTAGATGACGATGATGAAATTTAATATTTATTTATATTTATTTTTTATAAATTTAAAAAATTTCTAAGAATTGGACTGAGACTAAATTTCAGGTTAGAAAAGAGAAGATAGACCTAAACTTGTAATGAATGCAGGTTGGAAGGAAATGATTAGATGAATCCTATCAAAGCCGGGAAGAATCAAATTTCATGGAACTTCATTATAAAAACTGAACAAAGAAAAACTGTTATATAAAAAATAAAATTGATTTTCAGGTCAAATATAAAGACAAATAAGTTGGGCAATGAAATACCTTAATTCTAATGTCACTCAACTTGTTGATCCGCAACCAAGCGGAAATTTTTGTACTTTCAAAAAGTTTATAGCCAAAATATCTTTCGTTGCTATCAGAATCGAAGTCGTATTTTTTGATCTTATATCTTTTGTTTTCCCCCCTTCAGGCATGAGGTGAAGGAATAAAATAGTGTTTTCAGTAGTTCATTAATTATTTCTTAAAACGACCTATATTCGAGAATAATTTGTTAAAATAATAATAAAATCAAAAATCAAATAAAAAATACTTTATTCTCTCCACCAATGGTATTTTTTACATAATACTTATCAATAAAAAATAGCAATTAATATAAAAATAAATACATAGACGAGAATAGGCTCCTAAGGAGACATTTTCGTCCTTTCACCCATGAAAGTTTATAACAGGTTTTCATACTCTCTAAATTTATATTTAGATAGAGAAAATTTGATTTTAAGTTTAATATAATATGAAATAAAATCCTAACCAAATAAGCTAGATAAAATACATATAGTAATGAATAATAATAATTAATAAAGTAAGGAATTAATATAATAATAATAACATAATAATAATATTGAAGTGATCAAAAAGGAGGGAGTGATAATGACATACGGTGCTTTGGAGGGTTCGGTAGACAATGAGCCCAGATGGTAGGAAGGTGGAATGATTTCTGTGAGAGAGAGAGGTATGATGTGTAAGCAATGACTTTCTAGTTACCACAGCCAGTATTAATAGAGTATAATATTAGTTAGGTGGTCATAAAGATGAGTATCAACGTGAAAAGTATGATTGATTTTGAGTTGAAGAAGGAGATGGTGAAGTATGGTGGATGTTAAAACAGTGAGGAGGTAGGAATGTGGGATTATCAGAATCATTGTTGTTTGATGTTAAATTAAGTAAGTGGGGGCTTGAGATGGAGAGGAAGGTGATAAGGAAGGAATTGGGTAGAATTAAGAGTGAGAAGTTAAGTGAACAAGGTAATAAAAATAATATTTAAGAGCACTCGCAAGTAATCAGTGGAAGTGTGAACAGTGAAATATTTAAACAAATCGGAAGCAAATGAATGGAGAGCGGTTTGTAGCAGTGCCAAAAGCAACTATTTGGGATGTTGCTAAATGTAAGAGATAAGTAAAAATGTTAACAGTGAGTGGTGGAATGAAGAGGTGATGAAACGGTTAAAAGTAAAAAGGAAGCGTCAATGATGAGGTCGCAAACGAAAGATGTGATGTGTCCAAAAGTAGATGTTTGGCGAATTATATAAGGAGGAAAAAAGGAATACTAAAAGATGCATACATAGGAGGGGAAAAAAAAGGTAAATGAACAGTTTGGAAGGAGGGGAAATGGGGATAAGAATAATAATAAGAATAGGAAGCTATTATGGAAGAAAAAGCGAAAGGTTAACAATGAGAAAAGGGGAATCTGCTTTGGAATAATGACCTTCACCGAGGTATCTCGACAAATGAAGGGTTCATCTCCTGGGTCACGCCTACAACCGTACCCCCTCAGAAAACCCCGCCATTCACTCCTATTATGCGCCTTTCTTCTCGCCTTTGCCCAACTCACATTCCTTTCCTCCAGACATTCCTTTACTGACTCAATCAACTTTTCCTTCATTCTCCCAGCTCACTCATCACCATACGCCGCTTAACCAACTGACTCTTCCAACCCTTTTTCTTCTTTTCTAACTCTTTATATTTAACTCTTTCAATTGATCTTTCTTAATATATTTTGATAGTCCTTTAATTTTAAAACCATTTTAAAACTATTTTTACTTCCTAATTTTTTAGCTTTGAAACATCCAAAATTTAACCAGTTGAATAATTTTTTCAAACCCAAGTAATTGTACCTTTAGAATTCTTATATTATTATTGCTACATAATAGTTTTACTACTATTACTATTTGAGAACAGACTGGGTGACGAGACATACTACTGTGTGGAAAACCGTTACGCCTTAAACTCGGGTCGGCCTTTAGTGATCCACCAAGAGATTTTCAACCTGTGCGAGGCCAGGGGCCAGGCCTAGGCGTAAACCATCATAACATGCCTACTACACACTGCATTCGATCGCGTATCCTATTTTTACATCACAATATAATAGGCTAAAGAGTGTTAAACCGCGATAGTTGTTCGCAATGCAACAGCCAACTCCACTACATGAGCTCCATCCACAGACTCCCTCACCTCGACTGTTACTAATTCTAAATTACTTTTTCTTATCTTAACTGTTATCTTTCGTAAAATCCATTTACTTTACACCCATACAAACCGTTCTACCAAATCCTCTCAATACTTCTGCAGATGTCAAGCGCGTACAAAACCAAATCAACATGCGTACTGAATAAGCAAGAGGAAACACTCCAATCCTTCCATGCTCGCGACTGCGAGTGTCTAGAACACCTTAAACACACCTACACACCCCAATGCGTGCTAATTGCTGTTCGGATGGCACCCAGCAGTCCATAAACAGAGATTACAATTATATTATAATTGGAATCAATCTTAAGTGCCGTAAGTTTTCCATGCGACGCTATGTTGCTCAAATCTCAGTTTAAGTGGGGGGGTAAGTGTAGAGAAACGATTAGTGAGTGCATAAAAACCATTATATTGGGGTTTTTACAATCTGGTGTAGGATGGATGTTCATATTTTGAGCATTCATTACTTCCTACAATTAGCACAACATCACACACTTCTTCTTGCATAATAACTAAAGGATTTCTTCATTTACAGCCGGTTTGTTAGTTCATCTAATCCAGCGAGCTCACTTCGATTTATTTGAAAACTGCTCCCTTACATACTTATTTCCTTTATAACCTATAATTCTACTACCACCGTACATTCTCTTCCTTCCCCCTAGTGTCCTCTTCCTTGTCCCCCTCTTCTCCATCCATGCCCGTAATCGTAACTTTTCGTAGGGTTATACAATGATAATGATTAATAATAATAATAAATAATAAATAATAATAATAAGAATAATATGTAATAAGAAAAAATATAATAATAAAAATTAATAATAATAATAATTTAATAATAGGAAATGTATACGGTTAAAATAATTTAGAATAGGCTAATGTATAAGGTTAATAATATATTATAATCTTATCTTTCCACACTCGCACTCCCACTCGCCACCTGCGTTTTCTGATTCCAAATCGGATTTTGGATTTTGCAGACATTACTGGATGAAGCATTTCTTCGTGTACCACAAAGCAGGGGATCCCTCCAATTCTCGTGAGAACTCGGATTTGTGAGTAACGACCGTTAATATCTTCGAACCGCATATTTAATGTATTTTAAGTTATTCTCATGTCAGAGGAAGCTCTAAAAATAAAATAATAAAGGATTTTTTATTACACATAACTGAACTTACTTTGTAATAAATACTAACCTCCCCCAATTATTAAATTAATAATTAATAATAATTAATATTATATTTAATAATAATAATAATTAATAATAATAATTAAGACATAAATCAATTTTTAAATAATATTTAAGTAATGAAATATTTAATAAAATTTTACTAATAATAATAAGTTAAATTAAGTAATAATGATATTTAATAATTAATAATAATAAAATAATAATAATAATTATCTATATATATATATATACCCAGTATATATATAATATAATATATATATAAAATTATATAATATAATATTATATATATATATATATATATATTATATAATTATTATATGGGTTATATATATATATTTTATTATTATATTGTAAGGGGCTATATATAATATATATATATATATATGGTAATAATATACAAAAAGGGAATACCCCCCATTTTTATATAAAATTACATAGATATACTCTAAAAAAATAATAATGAAAAAAAAAAAAAAAAAAAAATAAAACATGGCGGTCTCTTTAGGAAAAAAAGTTACAGCCTCTCAAAGTTGTCAAAAACTCAATAGGATTTACTTATAAAAAATTGTTTTTTTAAAAAAAAAAATAACCGGATACTCTAAAAAAATAATAATGAACCAAAATAAAACCAAAATGATTTAAGTCTTTAGGAAAATTTTCCCATAGGCTTTTTATTAAAAAAATTAGTGGGCCTCAGTGCTCGTTTTAGGGCCATCCGTAGTTGCAGGGTGATGATAGATTTGTCGTACTATATATAAGATTTTCTTTGTGTATACACCTAAACAAGAACATATTGCAGTGAACCGCTGAACTTAGAGGGAGCTTAAAATGAGAGTGCTAACGGCCTGGATGGACTCAATATAATGAAAAGTCTAAGGGAGGTTTTATACCAACTTTGAGAAGCTGTAACTTTTTTTTCTAAAGAGACTGCCACGTTTGTTTTTTTTTTGTTTTTTTCGTTATTATTTTTTTTTGGAGTATATCTTGTGATTTTTATAAAAATCGGGGGTGAAGCCCCTCTACGCTACTATTACAATATATAATATATATATAAGTATAAATATGAAAATGATAGGGTACCCCCCCTCATACATTATTATATTATTATTTATATTATATTATACTCATAGATATCTTGTTTGATTGCAGCCTATTTACTCAGTTATATATTATGATATATATATACTATTATTCTTATATATTTTATATGGTATCTGAAGTATGGAGTGATAGGTACGAGTGATAGAAGGTAGTGCAACAAAGTTTATCGTAAGTAGAGAACGTGACATGACCATCCGTGACATACTGCGACCTCGCGTTTGTCAACATTAATTGGGGAATGGTAGCGAGCGAATATATGATTGCCGCGACTACGTGGTTGGTGTCACCGCCTGATCTACAGGCTTACCACTTGCCTTCGTAGAAATAAGTGTAAATGTATTCGCTATGCTTGCCTTCAACTCTGAGCGTTGCCGTTAAACGAGTTCTTTATCGTGGACTTGACCATGTGTCCCAGCCTACGGATTTTCTTGCGGATCAGCCGCTTTTTTTTTGCCCGAGTCTTTTCTATCACGTACATTGAGAAAAGGTACAGAAAAATATATAATTCTGCAAGAGCTGGATGATTATAGTCGAACTCCTTGGGAGAAGATTGTCAGTTTCGCTGATTCCTTGGAAACTGATAACATTGCTTGTTCCGCAAGTTGCGGATTCCCTGGTAGTGTGCCCAAATACTTATGTTTTGATAAGCCGAGTCCATTCATAGAATAGAAAGTCACGTTAAACACTAAACAGATGCAATTGCAATCTTCGAGACGTGGAATCTGTTATCCGCATAGATAGCTGTGTCACGTAGCTTGGAACGGATACCCCTGAGAGGAATTATATTGTAAAACCCCAAAAATACTAAACAACGACGTCGAAGTGTTGCGACACATGTCCATTTATCCCCCAGATATAAGTTCACTGATGAGGATGGTAAGTCGATTACTTTCTCACTTTCGCGACAATCGTCGTAGTCTACAACAACAAACTAACCGATCTCAAATTCACAATAATGATTACACAAGTTCGAACACCCCCCGATCTGATCCTGAAAACCGAAGAAGAACGGTGTGTGAGTATTGCGAAAAGATCGGACATCCAATGAATGAATGCTACAATTACCTAGGTATTTGTAGTTACTGAAAGAAAAAAAAGGTCATATAAGAGCTGAATGTAGATCTTCTAAGACACTTCGTCATCTCCCCAGAATACCATAGGGTGGTATGTCCGTTTTGTCGTGGACCTCATCCTGGTATTAAATGTTCATATTAAACACCCCGGAAACATATTGACAACCGTCGAAATTCGATGTAACCTAGATCCCACAGAGAATATATCACTGGGGCGATAAAGAAGGTGTTTCCTCGAATTACCCACAAAAACACCAAGCAGTCACCGTCACCCCGGAATGATAGCCATTATCGTCCTCAACGGCGTTATTTAGACCCCTGTGAATGTGATTGTGTGTCTGTAGGAGCGTGAATTTCAGCGAGACTTACGTCTGGTATGAACGCAGATTATATTGGGTGATGCAGGGGAGCAGTTTATTCTTGGAGAGGACGGTGTAGGACAGTTGTGCTGAAGAACAGGAACCTCCATCACAAGTGTCAAAATTCGGGTAGCTAAGAAGAATGGGTAATTTCAAGCCTGGAGGACTATTCAAACGTAGGACACGTGAGCAGGGTGTATTGCTAGGAGGATGCATAATCGCCTTAGCAAAAGAAATGAGAAGATGAGACAACTTATCTTTTGCTAGGTGAGTCACCTCACGCCGATCCAGTTTGTTAAGAGCACACTGCTCTAAGATTTCCGTCTCCAAATTAAAGAAAGGAGAGTGGACAGATAAGACAGTATGTTGGGACAACAAGAAGGGGTATTACACGGGGTGTTGAAAGGACTCCCATATTGTGAGCAAATGATTTGTGGGAATCTACAGTATTTTTGGGGATGGCCAAATATATGGCATTTGAAACACCTCCTTGGGAAGGGGAATAAGTCCGGACTATGTGCATAGTAAAGCCTAGTTTAACTTTGGTTGGAAGAAATGGCACACTGAAGTTAAGTAAGAGATGAGGATTTGACATTGATGGATTCTTCCTGTGAGAGTGGAACCCATAGATATTTGTGATTGGCATATTTCGTTGTTGAATATGAACAAAGGATATCGTCCTTTGTATCCAAAAGGAACTCCGGAGCGTATATGGTACCTTACGACATAATAAGGATATTGACAGGTTTGGAGATGATAGAAAATTTCACCAAACTGGAGAAGATGGTAATTGGCTTTGCGTACTGGAGGCGGTACGGACCAGGAGGGAACCATTCCTCATTTGTGTTGAATAGACCTCACGAGTATGGAGATGCATCCAAAACGTCACTGAGGACAAGGTGACTATTAGCCTTCAGAGGTTGGGACATAGTGGAACTTAAATAAAAATAGAGGATAAGACGTAAAACCCGGGAGTCCCAGCAATGGAATCGATGTTTAGGACTAGAGGCTGTGAAATAAAAGTACCAACCAGCTCATCGACAAGGGCGTCAAATCCACCCTATTGGTACTTGATCCAGAGATGGCCAGGGAGAGGTCAGTTTGGAAGCTCGACAAACGGCGAGGTTCGCTTTCCTTTGGAACTGTATTTTTCTTTTTCAACTTCATAAAAGCAAATGATCCAAGAACAACCACACCTCAATAGATAAGCACAAATACAATAAAACTAATTAGGAATATAAATAATAAACAGCTTGAGAGCGTGACAGAGGAAACTGCGCCCATCACACGTCCTGAGGCATAAACCTCCTCCCCCAAAATTCCACCCCATGGGGTGGGCTGTGCGTGTGGGCTCGTAAAAGCAACCGGAACTCAGAGCCCAATCCCTAAGAAGACAAAACAGTAGCCGTGCACCACACGGATAAGACGCGAAGCACAAGATTAAAAACCCAAACGCGGGACAGGCTCCTTGGTGGCTAGCCAAGGTTTGAGTCTCCTTCAATAGGCGGCACGGAGAAAGGCGAGAACAACGGGTTTTGACCTGTACCCTCACTCACAGGGGAAGGAGAACAAGATGGGCATAAGATAAGCAGAGAGACAACGGAACGATAGATGCCAGGATTCAAGGGGAAACTGGCGAGACTCCCATAAGAGAGCAGGAATAATAGGTAATATGTACAAAAAGGAGAATGGTACAAACTGGCAAAGGTTGTGTACAAAGCACGGATACAGGTAATACTAGCTGTCTCCGTTTGTACCGGATGTGAAGTAATAATAATAATAATAATAATAATAATAATAATAATAATAATAATAATAATAATAATAATAATAATAATAACAAAAACAAAAATAATAAGATACTATAAAACAAAGATGTAGGAGAATCACTGAAGAGAAAAAGGATTAAGTCGAGGGAAGTTTAATATAAAACAATAATAATAACAGTGAGAAAAATAGGTACACAAGATGAAAAATTTATTTATTGTATAAATGAATAGGTATATAAATTATTTAAGGTAAATGATAATAAATATTTAATTGCATGTACATTTTTTGTTTATTAGTTATAAGTATGACAAGAGAAGAGAGCAGAGTGCAAACTTCTGAAATTAATGTATTGAGAGCGATGGCCGGAAAGACCAGGAGGGATAGAGTGAGAAACGAAAGAATTAGAGAAGGTATAGGAGTGATAACTATTATTAACAAAGTAGATGTAGCAAGACTAAGGTGGTGGGGACATTTGGAGAGGATGGAGAGTGGCAGGGTGGCCAGGAGAAGGTGGGACTGGAGACAGGAGAGAGGCAGACCAAGGGGAAGACCACGGAAGATATGGAAGGACTCTGTAGAAGATTCGCTGAGAAGACATCAAATGCCATCTATGGAGTAGGTCAACATTTTCAATGCTTATTTTGCTTCAGTGTTTACTGAGGAAAGATTAGATAATAGTCTGGAGACTAATAGTTCTTGAATGCATGTAACAAATAGACTTACAGAATTTGAATTTGACGTAAAAGATATTAAACGTTTATTGCAGATCTATTGATCCCAAGTAAAGCTGCAGGCCCTGATGGTATATGGTAGAATTCTGAATGAGGGGAGGAAAGTACCAGCATTACAAAGGCACTATATTTGATTTGATTTTTAAGCGATCTATAACATTTTGGGGTGGGAGGCACCAGATGACTGGAAAACAGCATATGTTAGTGCCTATTTATAAAAAGGTAGTAAGGAAGATTTGGAAAATTATAGGCCAGTTAGCTTAACATCTCTGGTTGTAAGGTTCTGGAAAAGTTAATGAAAGGTCATATGGAATATTTTAGAAGATAACAAGGTATTGTATGACTCCCAACACAGTTTCAGAAAGGAGTTGGTCATGTCAGACAAACCTTATAGAATTTATGAAATACATTCACTGCATTGACCGAGGAGATCCAGTTGATATTGTATATTTAGAGCTTTAGCAAAGCTTTTGATAAGGTTCTCCACATAAACTGATGAAGAAGTTATTACAATGTGGTATAGGTGGAGTGGTATATGGTTGGATTAAAGTGGTTGAGAAATAGAAAACAGTATGTACAACTAAATGTCAATAAATCATCATGGGAAATAGTGAAGAGTGGTGTCCCAGGGTTCAGTGCTGGGAGCCACTATTGTTCCTCACATATATATAAATGATTATAGTTTAGACCAGGGACTTAAATGCAAAGGTTTCTAAGTTTGCAGATGAAGGAGTGAAAAAAGTGGACACCACAGTTAGGAATAGTGAAGGATATTAAAATTCAAAATGATCTTGATAAACTTCTTGTGTGGGCAGATGATGGTAAATGAATTTTAATATTAAAAGTGTAAGGTTCTTCACCCAGAGGTTACTCAAATAAGTTTTAACTAAGATATGAATGAGGATTGGCTAGTCTGTGGATCAGAAAGATTTAGGTGTGATTATAAGCAGTAATTTGAAAGTATTTAAACCAGTGTTTGGAAGCTAGAAATAAAGCTAATAAGATGCTGGGCTTAATAATCGCAATGTTGTTTACAAGAGCAGGAAGTTATAAAGTAAACTGCATAGCTATGTTGGTAAACAGCAGTGTTATTACACAAGTTTGGGCCCCCTTACTTGAAGAAAGACTTAGATATGGTAGAGCGAGTGCAACGTAGGGCAACAAGGATGATTTCTGGGTTTGAGGGTAAGAGCTATGAGGAGAGTCTAGAAGGGCTAGGAATGTTTTCTGTAGAAAGGCGATTTCTCAGAGGGGACATGATACAAGTCTACAAAATATTTACATCTATTGATAATACAGACCAATAAATTTTTCATAGTAGAGCATGGACAGGTGACCAGGTGGCATAATAAGAAAATTAAGAAGAAAGCAAGCATTCAGTAATAGGGTTGTTAAATTTTGGAATGGTCTGCCACAGGAGGTTGTTGAGTGTGACTCGATTGCAACATTTAAGAAAGGGTTGGATAGGTATATGGATGGGTTGGGTATCATATAATATATTTAGACGAAGCCAAATTGGCGGGTTTTTAGTGACAGTAGTTATTAATGTTAGACTGCATGTGTGACCATAACTTAGTCATTAATTCATGTGGATGGTTTGGGTATCATATATCATTATTTTTGACTAAGCCAAATTGGTGGATTTTTAGTTACAGTAATTTGACAAGCCCTAGGGTGCTTTGTGGATTTGCATGAGCATGTTTGGTTAGTGGGTTGACTGGGACAGTCTCGACAGGCCCATGTGGCTTCTTACTGTCTCTATATTCTTAATGTCTTAATGATCCAGCTGATCGAAGAACGGGTCTTGGAGGATAGTGGAAGAGGAGGCTGGCCGTGCTGACAGGCTCATGAGCCTTCCTGGGAGAGGATGTAAGTTAAGCAAATCTGCAAAGTTGTTTTTTTTTCTAAGACTTTCAACGGTGCAGAGAGCAACAAAGAATTCAGAAAGGAATAAGAGAGAAATTAATGTCATAAACCGGAAAGGAAGGAAAAGAATCAGAAATAGCGGATGTTTTTAGAAGGATGAAAGATGGAACTCCCTGACTTAGAAATATAGACTAAACTAACAGGAAAGGTATTTAAAGTAATAAGTGGATTGAACTATGAGGAAATATGCTTTTGTGGAGAAAAATATGATTAAAAAAAGTAATAAAATTTTCCTCTTCCAAAAAATTGATTTCAGAATCCCTGGAAATCTCTCTCGTTGATGATTTTAAAAGGGTCTTATCTTAAAACAGAAAATAATTGTAGGATTTCAAAGAAAAGGTTGAGTAACGTCTCAAAATTGCGACCCTTGTAACTTGGAAACTAGTCTCATCAAATTTTTATTACCCTAGTGATAAATTAATAATTTATGAAAATAAATTCTCTATTCTTACCAGACTTTCCTCTAATGGAGAAACTTGTTCAATATGTTTATCAGTCTCCAAATTTTCTTCCTCAAAAATCAAAGGCTCATCTTTTATTTCAATTTCATCTTTGACATGTATGAGGCTGTGAATTATTTCTTTCTGTGGAAAAGAGAAATTTGAAAGTGATAAGTTTAATAATAATAATAATAATAATACTTTTTTATAATAATTTTTTAATAATAATAATAATAATAATAATAATAATAATAATAATAATAATAATAATAATATTTTTATAATAATTTTTTAATAATAATAATAATAATAATAATAATAATAATAATAATAATAATAATAATAATAATAATAATAATAATAATAATAATAATAATAATATTAATACTAGTAACGAGACTGATAATAACAATGGCTTTGATAATTTTGTAATAAATACGATAACGTACAGTAAAAAAGGGTTATCCTTAATTTCCATCTCGCGCTTAATATCCATAATAATTTACTTTGCTAAAATATCTCAAAGCCACAAAAACTTTCCTGCTTGATAAAACAATTAAAATGTTTATACTAATCTTTATTGAATGGTCGTTAATTTTTCTAAATAATGAAGACAAAATATAACCTATACAAATGTAAGCTCTATAGCCAAAACTGATTCATATTTTCTTTATGTATTTGTTTATTAATTTTTTGCTTCATTGATTTTTAATTGGGTTCAAAGTCAAAAATGGCCGAATGACACCTAAATTGAAATATTTATAAAATGTGTTTACCCATTCTTCAAAAAAGTGAGAACTACGGAGATTCTTTACATTTAGTCAATTTGTAACATTCAAATTTACTTTTTTCTCTAACCTTCAACAAAGGCAGATTTCTCTATCTTCACAAAATATTTAGGATATTAGGCTAAAGACATGACCCAAAGAAGATGGTAGAGAAAAAGGTTAGGTTAGGCTTAATTAAGACATGATAACCAAAAGTTGGTAAAGAAAAAGGATAAGGATCAGGGGAATTTTGTTGAGAGAGAGAGAGAGAGAGAGAGAGAGAGAGAGAGAGAGAGAGAGAAGAGAGAGAGAGAGAGAGAGAGAGAGAGAGAGAGAGAGAGAGAGAGAGAGAGAGAGAGAGAGAGAGAGAGAGAGAGAGAGAGAGAGAGAGAGAGAGAGAGAGAAAGAAAGAGAGAAAGAGAGAGAGAGAGAGAGATGGTATGAAGTGTGAGATAACAAGAAAAGGTTAAAAAGAGAATGAGAAATATATGAAGTTATGAAACAGAAGAGAGAGAGAGAGAAAGAAAGAAAGAGAGAGAGAGAGAGAGAGAGAGAGAGAGAGAGAGAGAGAGAGAAAAGAAAGAGAGAAGAAGAGAAAGAAAGAGAGAAAGAAGAAAGAAGAGAAAGAAAGAAAGAAGAGAGAGAAAGAGAAAGAAAGAGAAAGAGAGAAGAAAGAGAGAGAGAGAGAGAGAGAGAGAGAGAGAGAGAGAGAGAGAGAGAGAGAGAGAGAGAGAGAGATTTTTGTTTTGAGAGAGAGAGAGAGAGAGAGAGAGAGAGAGAGAGAGAGAGAGAGAGAGAGAGAGAGAGAGAGAGAGAGAGAGAGAGAGAGAGAGAGAGAGAGAGAGAGAGAGAGAGAGAGAGAGAGAGAGAGAGAGAGAGAGAGAGAGAGAGAGAGAGAGAGAGAGAGAGAGAGAGAGAGAGAGAGAGAGAGAGAGAGAGAGAGAGAGAGAGAGAGAGAGAGAGAGAGAGAGAGAGAGAGAGAGAGAGAGAGAGAGAGAGAGAGAGGGAAAGAGAGAGAGAGAAAAAAAAAAAAAAAAATGAGAAAAAAAGTAAAGTTATTTGGATATCGTTGTTACCCATATATATATAACTATAGTTTGTTCGAACAAGTAAGAGAATTACATATAGCTAGGCCTATTCTTTTTTACTTTTTTTTTTAATTAATCGAATACCATAGGGCAAATGCACAGCAGGCTGGCATACATGCATGGCAGACCGCTCATTGAAGCGCTCGCTTCTAATGCACACTGCACATGCGTGGTGCAATAACTTTTTAGATCGAATCCTCATAAGCATGCATTAAATGAGCAGCCTGCTGTGCATTTACCCTATAGTATATGATGTTATTTAAAAAAAAAAAAATATATATATATATATATATATATATATATATATATACATATATTTTTATCTTCTTTCTTTATATATATATATATATATATATATATATATATATATATATATATATATACTATATATATATATATATATATATATATATATATATATATATATATATATATATATATATATATATATATATATATATATATATATATATATATATATATATATATATATATATATATATATATATAAAACAATCTAGCAAAATATTTTTTTATATTTATGTATAAATGTATATATACATAAGTTACAACTTTTATTTTTTTTATTTTAATATTGATTGCAAGCATTCGAATACATTCTCCAATTTAAACGACATGGCAACTCTCTTAGAT